>JAXQJV010000964.1:0-10895 GCA_037042255.1 Penicillium sp. PG106-07D
CAATTTGTAGAGTAGACCATTCATTGTGGGGCTTCTTTGATCAAATTGGAAGCGATATGGACATTACATCTCTCTTTAAAGGCGTCTGTAGGTAGATCAAGGCTGATCAAGCTCTTCTTCTTCTTGCGCTACTTCACCAGGCTGTCATGGTGCACAGGGGCTTGGGACATACTCTCTACCGGGCACTCCGCAAATTCTCAGACTTCAAGGCACACTATGAATGGCCTGGCTACCCAAAAACAGAGGATCCGATACACTTCCATACAGTGAGAAGACTTCAAAGGGCTCTCATACTTTCCCTCCGTGAAGTGCAAATTCACAGGTCATCTACAGATACCTTGTAATGCTATCCAAGGCTGTCTACGGAAACTAAATTCATCAATGTGTGAGAATGCCTATGATGATCCATATCCATCAGGCATCAAAATATCAAGTGATGCAAGTCCAGCCATATTGATCTCGTTAGATGATCTCAAATTGTCTGGCTTACACACGAGTTTATAACCTGCAGAAATTTAGCGAACGAGTCTTACAAAACTTTTTGCCAAAGTTGCAGGTAAAATTTGGGCTCATTTCCTATCATTTAGCCGGCCCGCGCCCTTTGTCTTACCCTCAATTCCCGACCAAGTTTATTCCCGATTAGCAAGCCGAATCATGGTCAGCAAGCCAAAGTAAGACCGGACAAATGTCGGAAATCCAGTAGACTACGACGCTGTATTTAATTGCAAGACTTCACATCAGGAGCTTTCGTCAGCACTAGTCTTGATCATCTAACAAGGCACCGTGTATTCGATGGCCCATTGGAATCTTCAACAATCGTGCTAAAGCTATAAGACAACTAATTATCACGCTTGTACGGTAAGTTATTCGCAGGGGTTGGTGTTTTCGGAGGCGGTATTTGCTATCAAAATCCTGGCGGCGTCAATTGCACCATTGTAACTATATGCACCATGTCAGCATCAGGTAGCTAGCCTCAACCAGCCGATCAGTCAGCACTAGTCATGGCTGTCTGGGGAACCTAAGCTGGCAGCAGTTATGTAGAGTTTGATCCTTTTCTCGCCAAGAGACCCGTTCTAGTTGTTCGGTGAGTCAAATCCCTCATCTGGGAGCCGATTCGGGGTTGAGGCCATCACATTTATCCTTGACGCCCGATGGATCAGCTGCAGTCAGCGGCGCTTTTGCTTTTCGGGAAACCGAACTAGCGGCTTTCCATTAGAATGTGGATAATTGGATCCTTCGAGTAAGACCATACTTACCAATTGTCCAAGCGAGGGCACAACCAACTCGATGCACGATGAGACAGACACATGAAGTGTGATGATGGTAGGTCTGAGCACATTAGCTGCCAGTCAGCTCAGATACCGAATTCTGATGCCGTCAATTATGGTTACCATTTCACTATGTTTAGATGAGACACTGACGAGCTGTCCTGTCTGCCGGACCCGTTGATCTTAGAGTGCACGTGATGCTATCAGATAATTTTTCTAATTCCCTTCTCGACAACCTTAGTGCAACTTGTCAATACCGCAGCTGATAGTTTCTACCTTAGATAATGGAAGCTTCACGGCTGCCTTGTGACCCTGGAAGATACATCTGTCTTCCGAGCAGTAGAATCCACCTTCTAAGGCAAAACTTGGACTCACATAACGCAAATTGAACTTTGTATGGATCGAACGCTTTCAGGTACAAGGAGCTAGATTTTCAACTCAACTCTTCAAGAGAAACCATCCCATCTCATATTCGACCTATATAACGTCACGCGACCTCATGTGATTATCGTGAAAGCATAGGTAATCTCTCAGTGAGGTGAGCAGAAGAATAAATTAAAATCCCAAACAGCGCCAGACCAGCCGTAAATTTCAGCCCCAAGAACCGAGTCCTCTTGACTCGTTGGTCTTGGATAGTTTCGCCCCGTTTAAAGGTAGCCTTTGTCTTTGGCATCTTGGACTCGCTTTGCGCACTATACGGCGGATATCTGAACGCCAGTAGCCGATCAAACCACTTTGGTGGACTCATGATCGTCCTCAGATGTGAAAAGGTTTTGAACCCGTAGGGACCATGATAGTAGCCATGTCCGCTTCCTCCAACACCTCCGAATGGGGCACCTGGAAAGCCCGCATGAAGAATGACATCGTTGATAGTCACTCCACCTGAGTTGGTGTTGTCAAGTACTTTTGGTCGTCAGTAGGCCTATATGACAAACAAAGTGACCAAGGAGCAAAACTCACTCTCTTGAATTTCTGACTTATTCGAACTGAATATGTAGAGGGCTAGTGGATGGCCATTTCTACTCAGCGAATTAGTGTGATGTTCCAGAACAGGAGTAGTAGCGAACTCACCGATTGATTTCATAACACGCCTGGCGAACTTCTGATTTCAGGACAGGACAGATGGGGCCGAAGATTTCTTCTGCGAGTAACGAGTCTAGCAATGTTCGTTGGTATTTTTCTTTGACACAGCAATCAACCCAAAGATGACATACCCTCCATATAAAGGTCTGTCACCACGGTTGGCTCCATCCGACAAAGTTCCTCCTTTTCGATCCCGCCGCAGACAATCTTTCCATCTGTCTGCTGCAAAAGGCCAATAAGGCGATCAAAATGTCGCTGATTGACGATGGCTGTGGTGATTTTCCGCTCCCCATGCAAGAATTGACCGCTCCAGTACTGCAACTTCTCTACAAACTCATCGTGTACCGTTGGATCAACAAACACATGATTGACAGACAGACATATTTGACCGGCATTGAGGAATTTGGCATAGGCAATGGCCTTGGCCGCACGCTCAAGATCTGCCGATTTTCCAATGATAGCCGGACATTGGCCACCAAGCTCCAAGGTCACAGGGGTCAAATGGTTTGCTGCAGCTGCACTGACATGTCGACCGACGCTTGCAGAACCGGTGAAGAAGATGTGGTTGAAGGGAAGTTCAAGTAGCTTCGTGGTTTCGTCAACGCCGCCGCAAACCGCTCTGATTGCAGTTGGATCGAGGTATCGAGTGACAAGGTCCCGGAGAAGATTTTGACAGGCCGTTGTCAGTTCCGATGGTTTGATGATCGCACAGCAGCCCGCTGTGATGGCGGCGATGAGAGGCTGCAGCACAAGTAGAACCGGAAAGTTCCATGCGCCGATGATGAGAACGACGCCGAGGGGCTCCTTCCGGATTCGAGCCACACCCAGTCCTCGTGCTAGAAAACTGTCGCCCAATGGCTCGTCCGCTGTCCAGGTATCGATGTTCTCGAGGTGATATAAGATGTCCTTTCGAATGCCCGCGAGATCGGTGAGATAGGTTTCAAAGCCCGGCCGATTCAGATCACCTTGAATGGCGTCCACAATGGCCTGCTCATTTTCTTCGACCAGCCACCAGAGTTGTTTGAGCTGCCATTTGCGCCAGGCAATGTCTTTAGTTCTGCCCGTTCGAAATGTGCTCACGAGGATGGAATGGAATGTTTGGATTTCTTCGACAGTCTCATATCTCGTATCTACTCCACCCATCTTGCCTTGCATAAGTTGGGATAGAAGCACGTTCGTGTGGGAGTTTCGTCAGGAGGGACCGAGAGGGATAAAAGAATTGCCCTCGACAACTCCAACTTTGTCCCCAATCACCTGGAAGGGTCCGGAACATGGCCAGAAGCCTGCAATCTGAACCGGGCCCATTTCTGATAACTGAAAACCAGAAACAAACAGCGGTCACCGTATTTCACGTAATGTTTCAGTCTGGTTTGTTGACCGTTCTTACGGGTTGTTACGGATTTTACCGCTCAAACAACTCCGCGCTGACGACCTGCTAAGCCCGATGAAGCTCATGCTGATGGTGAGATTGCTGATTAGAAACTTCCATCAGCATTCTTTCCCCCGCATTGCCCTGCCTACGATGATGGGAAACCCTTCGGAGACCCCTCGGCAGGCTCTGACTGGCTTCGGCTTTGACGGATACCGGAATTTGAGGCTAACGGGACGCTTGCATGCAGCTGCAGCAGCTAAACTTAGTGCTTACTTGGACGGGCAGCAATGAACCGATCAAGCAATGACGAGTTTGTGAAGGATTCATATCTGCGGAGAAGGTGAGGAACATGATCTTGATTCTTTCGCAGGATCAAAGCCCACGGTAACGCTGACTGCTGCAATGCAACCTTGCATGACAGATATCTATCACGGTGTAATAACGGAGATTCATGTCTCTCCTTCTAAGAACTAATTAGCTGCGCCAACCGCTGAATCTGGACGATCTGCCAGTCTTTCGACCATCTCCAATCAATTCGTCTGCCACAGCTATGGAGCCGTTCGTCACGGTGGACGGAGTCCCCAACTTTCGCGATATCGGAGGTTACGCATGCCAACCTCCTACTGTCGATGGAGATCCCAAAGAACAGCGGTGCATTCGTCCAGGCTTTCTCTTCCGTGCAGCGCAACCATCCCAGATCACCCCCGCCGGGGTGGAGACGCTGACGAACACGCTTTCTATCGAAGCCGTCTTTGACTTCCGCTCAGAGAGTGAGATTCAGCTTGTGTCCAAGCGCTATCCCTATGCCTCCCTGGACATTCCAGGAACGACCCGCCATGCAGTACCGGTATTTCAGCAGGGTGACTTCTCGCCCATCTCACTGGCCAAAATATACGGTGTTACTGCGGTCGATTCTTCGCAAAATCAGGCTTTCAGACCGGGATTCGTGAAGGCCTACGAGGCCATTGCGCGCAACGCGGCTCAATCGGGCAGCTTCCGTGCTATCATGCAGTACATTCTGCAGGATTTGGCAGGCCCATTACTGTTTCACTGCACGGTGGGCAAGGACCGGACAGGGGTGTTTTCGGCTCTAGTCCTCAAGCTGTGCGGGGTCGCTGATGAGGACATTGTTGCTGATTATGCGCTCACAACGCATGGACTGGGAAGTTGGCGGGAGCATTTGATTCAGCGGCTTTTGCAGAGGAGTGAGGCTACGACTAGGGAGCAGGCTGAGGCTATCATCAGCAGTGACCCGAGAGATATGAAGGTTTTTTTGAGCGATGTCGTCGTGGGTAAATTTGTAGGTGCGCGGAAATACTTTGTCGATCTTTGTGAGCTTCAAGAGGATGAAGTCGACCGTGTCATCGCCGCGCTTGTCGTTCCAAGTACAGTTGAAGAATGCTGAGGGTGTGAAGTTGAGAAGGAATTTGTGGACTCAATTTCTAGCTAGTATCTCAATGCGATATATCCAAAAGCTCATATATCCCGTAGTATGGAACCCAAGACTCAAGAATCATCGCGATGCGTTGAGAACTAAAGATCATCCAAAGACATCTGAGCCAATAACTTGCGTATCTCAAGGTTTTCTCCCAGTCCCTGCTTCTCTAAATTTCCAATCATATCCGAGGCTTCCACTCTGAGACCTCTGACAAAGTTTCGAATATACTCAAACGTCTTAGTAGTCTCCATGTAGGAAACTGCAAAACGCTTAAGATCCTCATCTTGAGACTTTTGCTTCAAGACGTTGATGAGTTGCCGGTTACCGGGATTTGCCCTGATGCTGTGGATGATCGGGAATGAGAATTTGCCCTCGGTCAGATCCTCACATAAGCCCTTCTTCTGCAGGTAACTTGTCGACTTCAAATTCAAGTAGTCATCGCAAATCTGGAACACTATGCCAAATTGTTGAACGAGCGGATTAAAGTCTGCCGTGACAGTGCTACCGAGTTGTAGCAGGTCGATGGCGAGACCGAAAAGCGCACCGGTCTTGTTCGCGACCATGTCCAGATACTCCTGCTCCGTGGGACAGATGAGCGAATCGCGCCAGAAGACATCCATGCCTTGACCGCGATGCAATTGAATCAAGGCATCAATGTAGATCTCAGTTGCCCGTGGATGGTTCAGTTTCTGAATCTCTCGTAGGGCCAGGAAGTAGACATAATTTCCGGAGTTGAACGTTTGCGCGACGCCGAAAATACTGTGAGCTACTGGCTGACCCCGGCGAAGCACCGAGCTATCCTCGATATCGTCGACGAGGAGTGATGCCGTATGTAACATGCTGATGATCCTCTCGACAATCTCCAGGTGCGCCGGCGGTACCCGAAGCCAGGCGTTGAAGGCCTGTATGAATTTGGATCGCATGTTCTTCCCTGGTAGGCTTTCAAGATAGTCAAAAGGCCCGAGTAGAATTTGCTCCTGCTCTTCAGTCCAATCGGTTCTCTGAAGAGGACGAGAAATATCAACTGGATGAATTGGCGTGGGCTTCGAGCTCTGCTCATGACCATTTCCGTTCAGTTGGTGCTCCAAATTGACAACTTCGACAATTGGCAGCGCCTCCGGCACAAGAGCAACTGGCTCGGGCCCGTTAGCTTCGATTTCACTTGCTGCCACCGCCTCCTCATCGAAACCATTTGCGTGGATTCCTTTGGTCCCGCTGGCTTGTATACCATTCTCGGCATGGTGTCCGTTCACCCCGTTCGGGGTGACAGCTGGGGGCTCGTTCACTACCTCTGCTTGCAAATCGGCCGCGTTGTTCAGCGCAGCCAATGTGTAAGCCTGCGATAGCATTTCCGACTCATAAGTGACTTTCTCCACCCATAGACGTTCAGAACCCAGTGCTGTATCTGAGGTGAGGAAAGCGCAGCCCCTTTGAACAGCCGCTCGGATTTCTTGACGCGATACGTCGGGTTGATCACATTGCACGACATATGTGAGCATGAGAACGGCATATGCAGTTTCTTCCTTGGAGTTTCTGGTACCCCACGAGCCATTCTGGGTTTGTTGGCGCAAGGTTGAGACTGTCATGTCCCTTAGCAACACCAAGAGCTCTTCCTTAAGGACGTTTTGGAGAGAAAAGAGTTGTTTGGCCGAGCAAAGATAATGTAAGCGGGAAATGGTCTGAGCCATGAGCATCCAGGAGTATAGGGTGGACAAATTCCACTTGTCTTGAACTTTGAGACCGGGTGACTCTCGGAAATGTTTGTGTAGGAATGTGGAAGCCTTCTTGATCTGTGAAGCGTAAAGAGAGGGGTCTTCCACGTGAAGCAATGCCAGTAGGACGTTGCAGTTGGCTGAAAAGCTGGGATCACGCTCATGGGGGTAGGTCTTGAAATGGTAGTCGGCCTCAAATTCCTTCAGCATTGCATCCGGCGACACTTGCGATCCCAGCAAGTTGAGTACGAGCAAGGCCTTGGCTGTGTCATCGGCATCGGCACAAACATGCGGGACGAATCCGAGAGTCCCTTCTTCTGCAATGAGCGCGTCGTAGAGGTACGTGCGCGCCTTCTCAGTGGATGTTGAAGAGTCCGAATTGAAGTCAAACCCGGCTTTGAGGAGAGTCGAGAGTGTCCAAGTGATCTCAAAGATGGTGGAAGGGAAGGCGCTTGGCACACCTCCAGAGTTCTTTCCAGATGCATGTCGAATGACGTGGCGGAGGTATTCTTCACATTCGTCATCCCATACAGAGGCATATATCAACACTGCGGCTGTGGACGATGGCGATGCCATGTAAGAGCCGTTGACTTTGTGATGGAGTACACGATCAAAGTCAATTAGCCCAATGAACGCCTCCAAGGAATGCAAGGCAGTGGTCTGGATTGGCGCATAGAGGAACTCGACCTTGAATCGGGCCAATTTCTGATCACGAATCGTAAACAGAAGATCGCGTCCAGGAAAATCAAACACAATACTCTCGTCTTCCAGGTAGCCCAGCAGTGCCGGAACAAGAATCTCGAACCCCACATGCAGGGTAGCATTTACATCCCAGTCATGCAATAGCCGTTGCAGAGCAATCGTGGCCCACTCAATGCGCTCTGAAAGAGCGTCCTGTGAGATGGCGATGATCTGAAGCGGCGCCGAGAAGTGTCGCTTCATTGCCAATAAGGAGGCGGCAGTGTTGAGAATGCCGTCAATCTGCGAGGCATATGTGATCCAACTGCCGTTCTCGAGTTGGTTTTGCAGGAGATACTCGAAGCACTCGGGGAACAGCCACATCCTCTGCTCCCCCACTTTCTTCTGAATCATTGACACCCATGCGGTATCATAGATCGCGGGGCTCATAAAACCCAGGCCATGAGGATCCTCCAGATGCTCTGTCAATTGATCAAGCAGCACCGTTGCTGGATGGTGCAAAAGTTGGGGATCCATCGTGTGGCACATAGATCGCTGAGAGATGGAATCCGGGTTCTGCTCTACCCCAATGCCCCGGCAATTACTGCTTAATCATTTATACGAGTAATTCAAAGTCGAATTTGATATGAGAGCTCCCCGCACTCTTCATGGTTCTTCACCCATCTCCAAATCGAGTAAATCGTCGAATTCGCCCCCACTAATCATCTAGACTTGTTCAAAAAGCCCGACATTTGGCCGCCTCTCACCAGGCGTGTGGTTGCATTCAGACCTGCTTGCCAGCGAGTCAGCCATAAGCGATAAGCATTACGCCAGCGGCAGTAAGACATGCCCCATCCGCCACCCATCCTGCGCTGCACGCCCCGTATCGTTTTGGTATTTTCATAGTTTACTTGTCGTGACAATGGAGAACGAGTACGTATCTTTTCATCCTGGGTTCAGTCAGTCTTCTGAAGAAACCTCAATTTCCGTGTAAATGCAGTAGTCTCAGTCTTAGGGATGTTTCACATTTGCTGACAGCCGTTGCAGACATACTTCACGATTGGACAAGAAGCTATGGATGGGCGAGGTTGGCAAGGATGTACACGGGCCTCTGACCGTTTACTAGAAAGGACACCGACAGAAACTATATCTGCATCAGAACTGGGGTCAAAGTCTCCCGTGGTTCATCCGTATTCGGTTTGGCTTGCATTTATTCGGGAGATATAGCTGCCCCAGGGTTCTGGTGAGTCTTATATTGACCATAATTTGATTGTTGAGACATAACTCCGTGTCCACGTGGCGCCGCAGCATTTATTTCTGCCTTGTCGAGTGTTTGAGCATATTTTCGACAGCAGGTTCGAATCAGTAACACAGAGATTCCGCACAATGGCTTTCTCGTGGATATTCAGTCTATCTCTATCTCAGGCAGCCCTGCTGTTGTCAGGTGTGGTAAGTTGTCTCATCTGGAGTGCATCTGAGGATAAGAGGATACTTTGCTCTGACACTCCAAACAGGTCCTCAGCTACATGATTTGCGTGGCGATCCATCGCATTTATTTCCATCCTTTGGCAAAATACCCGGGTCCAAAACTGGCAGCTGCTACCCGACTGTGGTGGACATGGCACCAGCTGCGCGGTAAATTTCCCTTGACTGTACACGCACTCCATCTGAAATATGGTGAAATTGTACGAATTGCGCCGAGCGAACTATCCTTCACGGGTGCGGATGCCTGGAAGGAAATTTATGGATTTCGCAGCGGCCTGCCCGAGAACCGCAAAGATCCTGGCGAGAACACTGACGCTGACATGCGGCATCCAACAATCATTAATGCTGATCGCAAGACTCACGGTGACTTGCGCAAGCTACTCTCCAACGCGTTCTCGGACAAGGTGTTGAAGGGCCAAGAGCCTGTGCTACTTCACTACATTGACCTCCTCGTGACCCGCTTGCACGAGGTAGTGGAGAAGGGAGAGCCAGTCGACATTGTGAAATGGTTCAACGTGAGTATCCTAAGAGAATAAAATGTGGGCCTATGACTGACCTCGCAATAGTACGTGACTTTCGACATCATTGGCCACCTGGCATTCTACGAATCATTCGACTGTCTCAAAAACACAGAGTACCATCCGTGGATGTCCATGATATTCAACGCCATCATGTATGTGCACTATATTCGGACCTTCCAGCGTTTCATCGATATCCGCTCGATTATTCTAGCCATTCTGCCTAAACGCATTGTGGAGCGACGCAAATGGCACATCGGTCTAGTCGAAGAGAAAGTCATGCGGCGCAAGCAGCAACATCCTGACTATATCGATTTCATGAGCCATTTGATCCAGGCCGAAGAGAAGGGTAAATTGACAACACCCGACCTGGTGGCCAATGCAAATCTCATGGTCATCGCTGGTAGTGAGACGACCGCGACAATCCTCTCGGGCACAATCTACTACCTGTGTACCCACCCACGTGTGATGCAAAAGCTTCTCGACGAGGTGCGCACTTCTTTCGGGTCGAGTGATGAAATTAATATCTCGCGGATCAGTGGATTGAAGTACATCAATGCCGTTATAGATGAGTCCTTCCGTCTCTATCCGCCAGCTGCAGGCAGCCACCCACGTATCACGCCGCCCGAGGGGGCGAAGATAATGGGAGAGTGGCTACCTGGTAATGTAAGTTTGGATTCTAAGTTGCTTCTTCCTACTTTAACTAAGAACAATGGCCATAGACTTCGATGGGAATGGCTCAATATGCCGTGTTTCGTTCCCCCGCCAACTTCAAGGATCCAGAGCTCTATCTTCCGGAGAGATGGCTGGATACAGAGGGCCCTTATGCAAACGACAGGCGCGAGGCCCTCCAGCCCTTTTCATTTGGACCTCGAAATTGTATTGGCAGAAAGTAAGATCACCTTGTTCGGCGACTTTGAATCAATTGGAAAAATCTATGCTAACACAGTTCCTAATTGTCTAGCCTGGCAAATATCGAGCTGAGACTGATTCTAGCCAAAATGCTCTGGCACTTCAATTTCGAACTCGTGCCCGAGTGTCGCAAATGGCCGGAGGAACAGTATATCTACACTTCATGGGAAAAAATCCCGCTGAAGGTCAGAATCACCGCGCGGGAATGAGACTACTCATCGGAACGGATTTGCACTTCCCCGGAGCTGTCCAACAAGGAGAGAGACATGGCGGGCTGGGGATCTTACCAATGGTTAGGAGCATTGTCCTACAGTAGGACGAGATAGGCTAGCAGATTGCTTCAAGAGAATTAAGATGCCCTGGGTTTGTGTTCGTTGATGGCCTGGTATTTCTGGAATAGCAAATGCTGACTGACCTTCATCCAATGTG
>JAXQJV010000965.1:0-11508 GCA_037042255.1 Penicillium sp. PG106-07D
TGCCCGTTCCAATGATCTGGTCGGTTCAGATGACACGCGCTAAGAAACTGCGAGTGGTCGGGATCCTCGGTGCTGGAGGACTTGCTACGGGATTCAGTATCTGGCGACTGGTGATCATGGTAGAGGAAAGCAGGACGACAAACACGACTTGGTTCTGGATTCACTGTGTTCTGACTGCGTAAGAACCTGACTAGCCCTTCTCAATGCTTTCTAACAAGATTATCGCTGACTGAGCATCAACAGGAATGCCGAAGCAGGCATCGGATTAATCTGTGCTTGTCTCCCTGCAATGAACCATTTCTTCACCACAGTAAAGAAAATGAGGAGCAGCCCTTCCAATAGCGGCTATTTAAAAAGCCATGAGCTCGAAAGCTGGCCGAATCATTCCAGTCGCAACGCCCCCCAGAAATCCCCCGAGAACCTCTTTCTACCCAGCCAGAACGACCAAGCACAGCTGATTTCCACGGCCGCCGGTCCCGCGCATCGGGAGAGCTCCATTTCCAGTCTCCGCTCGGAGGCGTATACCACCAGTCATGATGGAATCAGCAAGAATATCACCGTGTCGCAAAGTTTTGAGGTTGTGGAATCATGATATCCGGACAGTGTCTGTGCCGGCTTATTGGGATGCCCTAATCCCGTGGATTTGAGGATGTAGTTCATTTCATTGACCTATATGGCTGGCAAGCATGTAGTCAATTGAGATCGAAGCCCGGGAGGATATGCCACAAAGAAGAAAACACCCTCATAAACTCTATTCAATATATTCTCCTCCACGCCTTCTGTCTTTTTCCGTAATATAAAAATCAGTAACAGGCTGGTCGCCCTCTTTACAGCTAGAAACAGTACATGAAGACAAAAACCATATTCCAACAAGTTCTTGAGGGGCAAGAGAAGCTGCTAGGTTATGATTATGAAGATGCCCTCTTGTCTGCCTACTGCTTGGAAATTCACTCTATAACAAGGGCCGGTACAAAGACGCGGACAATATGTTCCGACAAGCTTTGCAAAGGCGCCAGACAGTGCGGGGCTATTATCATGAAGATACACTCGAATCTCTGTGAATGCTCGAGCTTCACTCGATCGCCAGAATTGATAGAAAGAAGCAGAGACCAAGTTCTTCATCAGGGGCGGGAGAGGTGCCGAGCGATGACTGTTAAGATGCATTGAGATCCAGACAGTACATGAACAAGGATTATTGGCACTACCAGGTCAGAGGACCCTTTCCAATAATGCAAATAGCTTTAATAGATCTTCCCTGAGATCTCAATATACAGGGGTCCTATCTCTTCATATTGCTTGCGTCCGGGTAGCTGGGTCCTTTTATAGGTTGCAATTCAATCACCTTAACGCCGCACGCATAGGTATTACTAAGCCCGGGATTGGAAATGCCATGAACAGTGGCAGGCCATGAACTATCTCATACCTACCTAGGACTCAGATGCGTTACTAATCAAAACTTTCTGCTCATCGCGTAAGAACCCAAATTCTGCATTCTCAATCATTATCGGTTTTCTGCATGCCAGAATCCCCTCGACCGAGATGGCTGGCTTTCGGGCGGGTATTGCCGCCGGGAATCATGGAATGAACCTTTGTGAAGTGGGGCGACGATACCACCTCATGTGATTGGGTTAGGTTAGCCAAACCCCACTTTAAAAAAAAGCTTGGCAGGGCCTTAAAATCAGGGCATCGTCATTTAGTTAAGTTAACTAACTTATACAAAATTACAGCTTCATAGAGGCCAGAAAACAGCGAGTGAACAACCCCCAAATTACAGCAATTGCGAATCCCAGGAACATTGGGCTTCTAATTTCTAATCATCACATTGTACATTAATAATGATTAACAATGCAAGGTAGAAGTCGTCTTTCCCTCACCTCTGTACGCTAGCTTGTCCCGGTCCTTTTATACATTGTTATCTGTCACTTTCGCACCTCCAGGATCACTTTGCATCATAAGGAATTCCAGTCCTCTGTCTCGTTTTTGGTAGCTCTTTGCTGTACCGAGAACTCTCGGGCTCCCACTTCTCATACTCATTGTACATTTTGGGAGGTCGGATCTTTCGCATAGGCCGCTCATCATTGTGAGTACACCCGCATTAAACAAACCTTTTGACGCTGATCAACTAAGACCGTGTGGTACACATACAGATGGCGACTCAATATCCAAAAATTCACCAATATCATCGATTTCCTCTGTATAAACTGGTTCTGTCGCAAAGTACCATCACTAAGGAGGTCCTCGAGCATCAGTGGGAAGGAGCTGGGACTACCGAGAGCCCGTATCTCGTGGAATGGCTACATGACGATCCGCGTGATCCGCATCAAATGCAAGACTGGTTAAAATGGTCCATCACTCTTCTCCAAGCCGCTTCTTTTCTCTCGATAACATTCGCGTCGTCTTCACTTTCCGCGGCCAACCGACAAATTCAAGAGCAATTTGGGGCTAGTGCCCACCTGGTCATTGCAGATACCTCGCTCTTCGTGCTCGCATTTGCAATTGGCCCTGCAGTATGGGCGCCTCTGTCGGAGTTGTATGGGCGACAAGTGATATACTTTATCACGTACGGAATGACCACCCTTTTTGCTGGGGCGATCATCGCAAGTCCAAATATCGCAACTCTTTTGGTTCTTCGATTCCTTTCTGGCGCATTTGGATCCTCAGCCATCTCCAATGCGGGAGGGGTGGTATCCGACATGTATACCGCGCGGGATCGAGGACTCGCGACAATTGCATTCATTGGAGCTCCCTTCCTCGGTCCCAGTCTGGGGCCTATTGCCTGTGATTTCTTGGCTGTATCCAAAGGCTGGAAATGGATTCAAGGACTCACTACAATCTTCAACGGGATAGTGCTCTTGGTAGGCATTTCGCTGATTCCAGAGACATACTCCCCCGTTCTTCTACAAAAACGAGCGGCAAAGCTCAGCAAGATGACTGGTGCTGTGTACAAGAGCCGGCTCGATGTGGAGCAGGGACATCAAGCTTCCATTCAGGTCTTTACAAAGACCATGGTGCGCCCGTGGATTCTCCTTTTTCTGGAACCCATCGTTCTACTCCTTTCAATTTATATGGCCATAAGTAGGTACAAAAATTACCCAGCTCCCAGTGGCGAAGCTAACTATTTCGCCACCATCGTGGTTCACTTTAGTCTACGGCACAATGTACATGGAATTCGCAGCTTTCCCGATCGTATTCGAAGAGGCCCGCCAGTGGCCACAGAACACTTCGGGGCTTTCCTTCGTGGGGATGATCATCGGACAAATACTGGGATGCGCCTACTCCATCCTCGACGATGGTCGATACAAAAAAATCGCAGATCGCACGAGCCATGGTCGCCCTACCCCGGAGGCACGACTGATTCCCGCGATGGTCGGAGCCGTGACACTACCCATTGGTCTGTTCTGGTTTGCATGGACAAACTTTCCAAGAATTCCCTGGATTGTGTGCCAAATTGGAACGGTGCTCTTTGGATTCTCGCATGTCTCCATTTTCCTCAGCGTGGTCAATTATCTCGTGGACGGCTACACTGTCTACGCGGCGTCCGCGCTGGCAGGGAATGCTGTGATACGCGCCGTCTTTGGTGCAGCCTTGTAAGTTCGCCTACCTTGCTACCAGATCTAGTCTGACCCTTTATATCTAAGCCCTCTATTTACCACTCCAATGTACGGGCGCTTGGGTATTCATTGGGGCTCTTCAATTTCGGCCTTCCTCGCTGTTGCCTGTCTTCCATTTCCTTGGATATTCTATAAATATGGACCCGCCATTCGCCGCCATTGTAGATATGCAGCTGATTCCGCCCGGCAACTTGATGCTATGGCTGACCGCATCAGGACTCAGGCTGAGTAGAGGATGGGAGAGGCGAAGTCCTTCAAGTTTGCCCAACCAGCTTGTTCCTCACCAACGGTCTGTACCTCGTAGCAGTTGCTCGTGTCAAAAGGGCTCAGAGGACTGCAGGGAGAGGAGACATAGAATTTGAACCCCAAAGCCGCTGGAACTTATTAGGAAGAAGGAAATACTGGTCCCAGAGAGTGTTCACTTGATCCCAAGAGAACCTGCGACTGCCTCTGGCAACTTTACCGGAGGTTCCAGGAGCAAGAAAGCTCCCAGAGCCGACTTGTACGCTCCTGAAGCCGATAGCGTTTGCACTGCATAGCCTCATGTACATACCTGACGTTAATCCCAGGTACTCCACGGACACCATTCGATCCCAAAGAGACTTCGTTCGACTACGGGAGTCCGCAGCCAACCTCTCTTAATGCATTCCTCATCGGAGAGAAGGTCATACGTATAACAATTCACATGTATAGGTGCCTGATGCCAGATTATGCCTGATTGATACCTGCTGCGGCAGGTATCCCACTTGGATTTATGATCTCCTCTCACCATCTCTTCTTCTTTCCTTCCTCATGCTTTGTTGCTTCATCTAATGTTACTACGTTGGTTGGTGTCTGTTTCTCGGTACCTTAGCGCAACAGTATGCGCGGGATCTGAAACACCTTTGTCAACGGCACAGATGGTTGGCTGTGAGCGCAAAGTCTTGGAATCGAGGCACAAATAATGAATGATTTACCCGGCCAGGAACCAATCACACGAAAACCCCTTCGGAGTGTTATTGCCTTAGTCAAAAAGCCACTACAGCAGGATTGAAAGATTGCCGGAACATTAATCCTGCAGAAGAAAGAGATTCAGCCAGTCAGGTCTAGTACGATCCAGTACATACATCTACTGTTCGCCTCCTTTATATTCTAAGGAGAGAAACGACTGAATCTATTCTACTGTATTTTGCTGGGAACGCGCCAGGCATACGGTAGGGAGGCGAGTTGTGGGGCTGCTCGTTCTGCTTGAAAAGAATATGCTAGTGGATTTTCTGGGTGGTGGGCGGAAGCGGGGAGGTACTAAGAAACCCAAGGACGTCCAGTTATGGTGGGGACCATCTTCCAAATCAAAGATATGTGCTTTACACTGGCATTGAGACGGTGGCCAACGGGTGGTCTCTCCCTGGAAAGATGGATTTTTGATACAATCGAACACTTTGAATCTAAATATTCATTTTGCTAAATTTTTTTGACGAGAAGAAATATTTAACCATGACCATCGCCTTCGAAGCGATAATCGATTTAACGTCACGGCTACTATCAAGAAACTACATCGTGATCAATGAATCAATAGACGCTACCCATCTGTACCTATGGTGGAAGGGCAGAAACATTTTCCGGGAAAGAAAAAAAAGAGAGCTAATTGCCTGAGTGACAAGGCATACACATATCTCGACAACCAAATCATGAGAACCTCATGCTCACTCTCACGGCCTGCTCCGGAAACACATTTCTCATCCAGGATCCTAATTGTACAGTCTACCAGTGCTCTGGGAATGAACATTACTGTCCTTGGGACATTTGCCCAGGCTCCAAAGGCCTACGACATCCTGAAGCTAACTCAGAACTAGAGTAAAGCTTATTCGTTATAGAGAGATTAGTCCTGCATATACACAATACTTGTAGAAAAATCAGAAATACATCACAGCCAAGGAAATGAAGGAGCAAATTGCGACGGCTTCCCAGCGCACTGGACGGGGCAAGCTCAAAGAGCCACTTTTGTAGCCGATATTCATGGAATTATTGCCAAAGCCCACAGTTCTCAGCCACGTAGGCGTTGTGCTGGTTTGGACCAGAGTGTCGGAGTGGTAGGGATCGATGACCCCATAGAAGGAAACCTTGATCTTTCCCTGTACCTCATCCTTATCCGGACCCAGTAGGTTTGAGGAATCGTATCTGTCAATCAGATACGGAAAACCAGCGGCATATCCATCCAAAGTGAAGTTTGCTGTTTGGCTGTCAAATTGGATATTGACTGTTGGGTATGTCCAGTTCCAACCAGCATTATTAGTGTAGTCGCGATCAACGAGCGTCATGCGAGTTTTGCCGCTTTCGGTGGAGGTATCACAGGCTTTGAGATCCATATCAAAGCTGTTTATCATCAAATCTGCATCTTTAATAGTGCCTGTCAGGTTGTACGGAGGTTCCTTGCTGCCAGGCCATTGGGTCAAGTTGAAGATATCTTTAACGAAGTAATCGGTGGCTGCGTCGCTTTCAGTTGAGCCATTGCTCGCAAAGTCTACCCAACTAGAGGGAATTAGTTTGAGATCTCTATTTTTTTTTAGCGCGTGGATTGGAACGTTACTTACGGTGAAGACTCGATATACCACTGAAGGGAGGATGATTTCCATGGAGAGTCGGAAGAGCTCGGGAGCGAGGAGATATTTACATCCGAGTACCAGGTGGTCAAGAGGGCATTTACTGGATTTGAGCCTAGGTTGTAAGGACCTCTTTCTGTAATAGCGAGGAAAGACTCAAATTCCGCAGTGAATGTTTGACCTTGGAGATTTGTGCATGCGGATTGGTTGGTTGAGTGTCCGATCTCGGGCGTGAATTCTATCTTCGTGGTCGCGTTGTAATATCTGTTCTAGGAATTTAGTGACACGCGAACGCGAAACAGGTAGGTGAGTAGGCTAGACATACGATCCAACCCAAAGGTAGATGTCACTCAGCCCCGTGACATTGCTCGGCCGGAAAGGTAGAGATACATTGTAGGCCGAAAATGCTTTTACAGATGCGATGTGGGGAAGTAGACAGCAAGCTACGACGGGTAGAATTCGTCTCATCGTGCTGTGTTTGAAGAGGAGAAAAGTTCGAGATTGACGCGAAAAGTAATCTCCTAGTTTGAGGTAAATGGACAAAGAGAGAAACGCCGAAGAAGTCGGAGTAGAAAATTGAATCACTGGTGAAAAGCGCAAGTGTAGGCTAACTGTCCGAGGGATTAGCCGTGAATGGCGAACTAGCAGGGTCCAGGGCCGACCTGGATAGCTGCCTTACCACTCGACTTTCAATCCCCATCAGCTGCGGGGTAGTAATATTCGACCGAACTTCACGAAAAGGTCAACTACGTGCTCAAAGTCCGAACTACTCGTTTGCTTTACATTTACCTGGACTACAAAGAGACTCAATCAGCCCCAGGTCAGGGGTGCTTCGCCCCTATCCCAACTTTCAGGGTCACATCGCCCCGGCAGCCGCCATCCGGCTCTAGTCGATGGAGATTCCCTCCATCGGCTGTTGCCGTGTTTGCCGTCAGGACCAGCGGGATCTTTCCTTGTGGGATTTGCCATTTGCGGCCTTTATAGGCCTTTTGTGTTGTTGCTTCTTTTCTTCCTTCTGCCATCTCGCTCAATAGCTTCGCTCTATGTCAGAGATGCCTGTCTTCCTTGGCGTAGATTTCTCCCTCAAGTCTGTCTGGGGCGTATTGGGCGCCCGGGGTGGGTGTAGTGTCTCGCACAGGATCTCCTTGCCTTAACAAGTAAATTGTATCTCAGGAATCGCGGACTTAAGCAACAAGCTAGAAAGAATGACACTCCGAATCCCATTGTTTCCTTTCAGTGTTAACCTCATGTTTCTCACAAGGTTACATGATAACAATTGCTCCAGCGTGTACTTGTTATTGTATTAAGATGGATTTGCAAAACCCGAGAGGTGTATCGAATCTATCAACAAACAGTGCAATACCATGCAGAGCTTGACCCGTAAACATCAGAAGAAAAGAGTGCAAAGATATGGAGTATATGAGAACAAAATGCTAAATGTATGCACACCCGAGATAACACTGTGTACGAAGGATCGAGGCACTATGCTGCAGCCTCCGCTTCAGCTTCCATTGGTGTGCTCTGAACCTGGGACACACTCGGGATATCTTCGCCCTTGAGGTAGTTCTCAAACTCTCCAATTTGTTTGCCACCCTGGATCCAGCGCTCGCGGTAGGCTTCACGCCGCTGCATGGCTAGCTCGTTAAGGGCGGGCCAGTAGATGGAGTGGTCGTATTCGAATTCGACCTCACCACCCACGGGCTTCATGAGTTGGCTGGGAGGAACGTGTTCGCGCAAGTCTTCGTTGAACTTGAGCTTCTGTCGGGTATTTGGGTCGATGAAAGGCGTGATCAACTTGAAGAATCCCCAAATGAGGAAGGGTACTGCGAGGTTAAGAAGGTTAGCTGGGGCAACGGAAGTCAGCCAAGCATCTCACTCACCATTGATCACCAAGGCACGCCCTAGTCGCTCAGGATAGTGGTTCTGCAAGATATCAAGGGTCTGCTTTGCCTGGCCGATTGTCGCATTCTGTCCAGACTTGGTATCATTCATATTGACGAGAAGTGCTAGGGTCTCCTGATTAGGGCCCATGAGATCAATGACACGCTCCAGCATGAAGACGAGATGCTGGATCTGGCGATCGCTCTTCTCGGTGTTCTGGTTTGATGGCAGGAGGTATAGACATGGCCGACCGTGAATGTCATAGCCCATGATCACCTGCTTGCCGGTCTCGTTCTCAATTGAGATATATTCTGGTGTCAACTTCTCCATGCCATACTCCCGACGCCAGGTCAGGGTACGTTGTAGCCGAGCTTCAGCTTCGAAGACATTCCACTTGGTCGCGCGGAGATATCGGAGCAGGCATTCGCGGGTCAACCACATACGCTCATCATCGGTAATCGGCTCCGTCGGGGCGTTTTTAGCGGCTTTGGTTGGGATTGTGGTCCAGGAAGAGGCCGTCTTCAGAACAGTCTCATACTTGGCCTGCTGTTCGGGGGTGAGCTTTGCAGGCGCTTCGGGTTTGGCGGTGGCGGCTGGGTGCTCGAAAGGTGTCCGGACGACCGATGGGGCAGTTGGGGCATTGCCATTGTTGGTCGAGGGCACAGCCGCAGCGACCTGAGAAGAATCGTCGGCAGTCATGGCGCTCAATGGTGGTCTCTGCGCGATGCACGGGATGCTCAAGGGATCAAGGCTCAAGCTGATCTTGGGACTCGATAAAGCGTCCTCGTGATTGGACAGAATGCTGATCAATCGGCCCACTTTTTGATCTGCTCTTCAAGACACGGAAAAGCGTGTTCAGCACATTTTGCCTCTTTGGGATGGGCTTATGTCAGCAACACGCTTCTATGGAACACGCGTCGCGTCGCGGCCTTCAGCCCACGGGAGACAATAATCATAGTGCAGGCCAGTGCCAACTCGACGCTCTGCCCTCGACAGTTCTTCTCTCAGAGACGCCGAGATGACAGACACCATGGCGGAGCTCAATGAGCTCTTTGCGGCAACCTTCCCAGATGGCCTTCCCAAAGATATTCTCACTGAGCTTCAGTCCATGCTCCGGATCCATTTGATCACTGCGGAAGAGCTCTTCTACAAATGGGAGTCATACAGCATAAAGATGGGCGAGGAGGTGAAATTGAACATGGACACAGTCCGAGGCTTTAAGCAGGATGTCCAAGAAGCCCTCGAGCGCGAAAGTCGCAGCAAAATTGGCCGGCAGGCAGAGAAGAGGGCTCCTGTCACGGCAACCCCGCGCGCAGCAGCAGGCACTGATGTATTTGGAATGTACGAAGAGGCCAAAGTGAATTTTACAATTGGACATAACTGACCATTGATCGTCGACTTCCAGGTTGGACGAGTTGACACCTAACAGTGCGAACGCGCGAACGCTGAATGGAAACGGTTCAGTGAAGCGCAAAGCCGAGTTCACTTCGCCCGCCACGCCGAAGGTGGGCAGACTCGAGAAAATTGGAACACCAGCTGGTGCAAAAACACCTGGTTCTGTCGTAAACGGGCCCGTTGTATCCTTTGCAGAGCGCCAAAACCCTGGCCAGACACTAGAGACGCTCAATGCACACCTCTCACTGCCCGAAACCCCAATGGCACCCTTCTCGGAAGCGCGCATTCGACCGACGGCAAACACAGATCTGAAGAAGTTTGGATACAAGCCCATGGGCATGCGATTGTCTGAGGCCTCGGAGATTCTCGACGATCGGATTGACGAGTTTGCGGCCATTTTCCAGAAGCATTATGATTCCCACGACATTACCTTTGGCAGCGCCGCGACGCAAAGCACCAGCGAGATTATCGCAGTCGGCCGGATCGCCTCCGACTCATTAGAAGGGAAGCTCAATCCAGCCTCTTTGGTCCTTGAAACGTCACGCCGTACTGGTGCGGGACGACGGGTTCCCCTCAAGGTGGACTCACTCCCTTCGTTGAGTCTTTTCCCTGGTCAGATTGTTGCTCTTCGTGGGATCAATCCTTCTGGTGAATATTTCACAGTAAAGGAGATTCTTCCGATTCCCCTGCTGCCCCCTGCCGCATCATCGGCAGTGACTCTGGATAATATTAACGAACGTTTGGAGAATGGTGGTGCCCATTCACCGCTGAGTGTCATGGTAGCGGCAGGTCCGTACACGGCAGATGACAATCTGGACTTTGAGCCCCTCCAGGAACTTTGCCAAAAGGCTGCAGACAGCTATGCCGACGCGGTTATCCTGTTGGGTCCGTTCTTGGATATCGAGCACCCGTTGCTTGCTTCGGGCGATTTTGATCTGCCAGAGATCAAGGGAGTTGACCCGGACACGGTAACCATGGCCAATGTCTTCCGTCACTGCATCTCGACCCCTCTGGCTCGTCTTGCACAGGCTGTGCCCAGTATCACGATTGTGGTCGTCCCATCTGTGCGCGATATTATGAGTCGTCACGTCTCATGGCCACAGGAGCAACTGCCCAAAAAGGATCTGGGTCTGCCGAAGCAAGTCCGCATGGTCTCTAACCCGGTGACCTTGTCCTTCAACGAAATTGTTGTCGGCATGTGCTCCCACGACGTTCTCTCCGAACTCCGTCGTGAAGAGGTCCTCCACGGCAGGCCAGCCGAGGGCAACCTGCTCACTCGTCTACCCAAGTATCTCGTTGAGCAGCGCCACTTCTTTCCTCTCTTCCCTGCAACCGCCCGTGCCAACCTCCCTAAATCTGGTGCCGACACTGGCCTAGCCACTGGTGCAATGCTGGACCTGTCCTACATGAAGCTTGGCGAGTGGTGGAATGTTCGACCGGATATTCTGATCGTCCCCAGCATGCTTCCGCCTTTTGTCAAGGTATATCAGCACCCTCCCATTCTCGCAACTGCTCGGTTGGCTCACTGACAATGCTCTTTCTTTTAGGTCGTCGACAGCGTACTCGTTATCAACCCCGGCACCTTGTCGAAGCGACGGGCGGCTGGTTCCTATGCTCAAATGGCCATCCATCCGCGCAACGTGACCGACGAGGAACGCGAGACTAAGCAACTCGATCATAAGTTATACGAGCGGTCCCGCGTGGATATCAACCGAATCTAGCGAGTCACTGGCAAACCCATCTGTATAATCATGTCGCATTCTCGCATGGCGTTCAAGGCACTGGGGGAACGATGGAGGCATGGAGTCAACCTATGCGGCTCCAGAATGGCTTCAAATGCAATATCAACGAAACGGATCAATGAAGACGTATCATGTAATCGACAATTCCTTTCCCACTGGTATCATAATCCGAGTGCAATCCACCATAAACCATACTCCGGTGATGCAAATGCCGAGAAACCTTTCCACACCATCATCCATCAATTTTATCCACATTTCTGGAGCTCTCTTTACAAATCCACCTAAAACATCAAAGCTTCC
>JAXQJV010000966.1:0-11528 GCA_037042255.1 Penicillium sp. PG106-07D
TTTTGCGTGCAATCTCCTTCACCACTGATGATGAGTCGCTGGATGAGTTCTGTACCGAGGACCGTGAGGTGGTTACTGCCACCGTCAACCGCGAGCCTCTGCGCACCCCCTCCATCCAGAGCCCGCATGTTAACCAGGGCGATTCTTTCCCTTGGGCCAAGGCCCTCCAGTCCAGCCCGCCCCAGGCTATTCGTCAGCTTTCTGCCATCCCAGACACCGAGAGTTACACCGAGGACCTCTTTCCTCCTTCGGAGGTGGCTGGTACTTCGTGGTTTTCTGTCCACGCCGATACCTCGTCATTGTCCTCGGTGCTGGACTCGGCAATGGGTGACTCTTTCCGCCTTGGCGGAAAGCGCGAATCCCCGAGGCTTCCTCGCTCCGATCCGGTCCCCATCACCGGATCCCTTCCCAGCCATGCCGCCAAGCCCCTTCCATCCCTGTCGATGGTGTTTGGTAAGCATGCGAATGATCAGATCTCCAAGAGCTGGAGTGATCTCTGGGACGAGGAAGAATCGGAGAATGAAGAATCCGCACTCCAGATGCGTCGTGAGCAGAACTCTCGCAGCTGGAGCCAGGAAAGCCAGACTACCCGCCTGCCGGATCCTCTGGCGGGATTGCGCGAGCCGGACTCCGCTTCCCCTATCAATGAAATTCATTCCTCCGGTGTTCAGCCGACTGCACCTCGTGCCATTCATGCCAAGTCCCTCGATGTCAACAGCGATAACGAGACCTCGAGCAGCACCCCTCGTCCATTCCACCAACCCTCGTCCACGCCTAAGAAGACCTCTCCCAAAGGCGATAAGTGGGCTGAACTGGGTGACAAGCGCCGCAATTTCAAGACCCGGGAGCTCTTTGGTCCCCAGAGAGTGTCCAATAATTGGCGCCGCGATTGGGGCCTTGGGTCTTCCGGATTCGACCACGGATCCCGGACCAAGCGTGAGTCTCCTCAGTCCGAACGTCGTCGCCGTTCCTTCCTTGAGAAGGATTGGCGTCGCGAGGCTGGCGATGCCCACAAGCATTCGCCCCATCATTCGCCCTTGAAGTTCTCGGCCTATGATGGGAGTATCGACGAAGACCTCGATCTTGTGGGCGGGTGGCACGACCTCCACCTGTAGCACTACTTTATACCGTTGCAGCGAGTCATGTTCGATTCGGTTTCACCTATACATCCATGGTGTTCTCTTCTTCTCGCAGTCGTTGCGATGTCCTCTTTGCGCTATTTTGAAATTGAGCTGAAAAAAAGTTCGAAAACTATCGACGATAAACTAATTTTGTTTATTTCCTTCTGTCTTTCCTCACCCTTTGACTTTCTTGTTCTTGATTTTGGAGCGTTCGCCGGTGCCTTCTTTGCCTGCTCTCAACCTTGACCACGGTGCCTCAAGGCACCTTTGTCACTGGCCTGCTCGCAGCCTATTATTTCACTTCTTCTGCCCTTCTTCAATCTTGTACTATACGCGGCTGCGGGCAGCAGAGCGTCTAGCAGAAGGCATCGAGCACCAAAAGACTAGAGGATGGAGGGGAATCGTTTCGGGGACGGTGTCTTTGTTTACCTCTCTTCTCTGTGTTTCTCCTTCATCACCCTTTATTTATCACCCTTTGCATACGGACTTATAACGACTCGGGGAGAAAAAGAGCCTGTGGATGTGTGGAGGAGATTGATCTCGGACTGGAATCGCAAGGTGGAGGATGGACTGCATTTCCGGCGTGTTTTTCCTTTTTGACAGTGTACTGAACCCTGATTGTGTACTGTAACTAGCTTGTGGGACCGTCAAAAGGAAAAATTGAACCATCCGTGAAAGAAATGCTTTATGATCGTAGAATTTGGTTCTTTGTAGAATGTTAAACCTGCCACTGGTGGGCTTCATGTCCTTACTGGGCACCGCTACAGTGGGTCGTAAATGAGCGGTGGACATGTCCAGCAGATAACAAATATCCAAGGTTCAAGGTTCAAAGTGCAGGATACATGAACCGAAGGCTGTTAATTGATGTTGGTGTCCGATTCTATGCTGCAAGTCCTTCCCAGTCCCATGCACGTCGTACAGGAGGCTTGCAAGTAGCCATATCCTCTTTCCCCGTCAAGTCCTTCTCGGCTATCTTCCTTGCTTCCCAAACTTCCACACGACCTGAAAACAACGACCGAAACTTGGCAGGAAAATACAATTCCATAGCCTGTCTTTTGTCAGGCTTGCCTGCAGGCGTAGTGGGCAAAGGGGTGTTCGCGCCAAGGACATGAAGAACCGTGGGGAGTTTGTACTCGGGGAGGCCCATCGTCTCGTAGAGTTCCTTGCGAAGCACCGCCAGCGATACTTCTTGCTTTATGGCACAGGGGCGGATAATCGCACCCACGGATTCGCCGAATAAGTCATGCGCAACTGGCACGACCATGACTTCTTTGACGGAGCTGAAGCTGGAGATGGCGTCTTCTAGTTCCACGGCGGAAACGAGCCATCCTTTGTATCGGATGACTAGCAGGCATTGCTTAGTGGTTGCTTTGGTAATCTTGGATGGATAAAGAGGGCCACTTACTGTCAATCGACATACGTCCTTGGAATACATACCCCGAGCCTTCTTTTTGCATGTGGTCGTTTGTGCGGTACCACCCTTTGGAATCAAAGGCCCTCGCGGTCAAGTCAGACTGATTGAGGTAGCTATCACGAAAAAAAATGGCAATTAGAATGAGTCTCTCAACCAGGTCATCGAAAAGAACAGGATTCCCTACCCAATGAACATATCGCGAGTGCGGGCCAGGAGCTCCCCTGAGTCTCCATCTGAGAGCTTTCCCTCCACCCCAGGCCAGGGGGTCCCAATGCAGTTCTGTAGTCCGTGAATTAGCCAACCAAAATCTTCAAGAAAGTCGCTTTGTGCACGTACCGGTTGAGAGCGCTTGTCAGCCGGAAAAGTACACATCATGTTGAACGTCTCCGTAGAACCATAATCATTAATGAGGCAGTGAGAGCCCTTGATTTGATTCCACGAGTCCCAAATAGACCGGGCTACAGGAAACCCTCCGATTAATGGCAATCTGAACGCCCGAAGCCCAGTCGTAAATTTTTCAACCTCCTCAACCCCCAGGTTGGCAATCTGCTCTTCATAATAATCGATCAACGCCCTGATATCGCCCGCGCGATCCAGAGAGCAAGTGATACGGCCAGTGCGCAATTGTTGCCACATCCATGATGGACTCCAAAGGCCGTAGGCATACTCGATACTTGCGTCGGATATCAAAAACATAATCTGACCTGATAACCCTCTCATCCGGTGCGGCGTGATGTGGAAAACTCCCACGTCCTTTTCGGTCATGTTGAACCTGTCAATTGTGTCGAAAAGCGTCGAGATGAAAGCCCCTCGACGGTGAAGAACGCCTTTTGGCCGGCCACTCGTGCCTGAAGTGAACATCACGTAGCCTATGGCGTTGGGGTTCAGAGTTGCCGTGGATAATTGGAATGGATTTGCGTGATTTCCTGGCCGTTTGCCCCTGTAATGGGGGATTCGGACTAACTGACAGTCGGTGCCGACGGTGTTGGACAGTGAGGTCGAACTTTCCGATTCAAGGACTGATTGGCTTAGCAACATCGCCGAGGCATTGGTGGTCGTGATAAACCACTGGAGTTCTTCAAGTAGCACTTTTGCGGCTGTATTGTGTCAGATTTTCCGGTCCACCTAGTCCAATGGAAATGGCTTACAGAGAGGTACCACTGCCGCTCCTATGGACATGATTGTCAAGTATCCCACTAGCCATTCATAACCTGGTGGTGCCGCCAGGCAGAAAAAGACGCCCTGGCCATAGGCAAGGGCTTTCAGAGTTGACTGTGGCATGGATTCAAGTGTAGCTGAGCGCAGCTGGAGGACATCAGCGAGGAGATCGGCATGGTTGGCTTCGATGTCAAGATCCCAGTCTTTGATTGTTGTCTTGAGGGATGAGCGAGCGCCATTGGCAAGCTCTACGATACGCTGGAAAAGGCGCGTGTTTGGGAACCGTTCTGGCTCGGATTGCGCTGAAAACTCGTTGCCAATCGCCATGGGTCCTGAGCTTGGGATAGAGAAGATGTCCTTGGGTAAGGTTGAGAACAACGGTGAACACGATGAAGAGCTCCCCTTTTATGAGACCATGGTACTCAGGTGGTATTATTTCTTTGGTCAAATTTATTATATTAATAAAAAGTGATCCTAATGGCTAGTTTGTGGGTTTGGCTTGAGACACACATGCTTATCGACGTGGCGTAGATCAATAACTTGTCTGCATTTAGATAGTGTTAACTAAGATTTTCTATGAAAAAGCAACATGCCGATCAACATTGGCAATCCCTCAATTACGATACCGCTTACCGCCAATAATTCAGTGCCCGTGTCACCCGTCAGGCAGAAGCGACATGGTTGAAGTGTGGCTTGAGTTTTTTTGAGCTGAAGAATGGATGCCCGTCGAGAAAGCCCCTTGCAGGAACCCTCACGCCCAATTTGACGATGCCACCTGTCCACGGCGTTGAATCTTCCCAGAATTGGATTTGCAAAGCACCTCAGCAGCATTTGCTACCTGATTGGGGATCTAATATCTCCATTTCGAACCTCTGATATTGCTGAGGAACTGAACCCTTTTCCTTTTGGTCTAGCAGGATGGCTTTGTGAGATATCCCAAAAAAAGAAAGAAAAACAGGTTGTTAAGTACGGGGACAATAGTGTCGGGAGAAGATCAGGAACAACCAACTAGATCGGGTCATGATCGTCAGGCCAATACACATCATAGATATATTATGGTAACTGACCTCCATAGTCCAAGGGTCTAGGTCGGATCATAATCTCGACAAGATCCCTCGAGAAACACCTTTCTCATCTCGCATAATGCATCTTCCTAAAGTGCCACCGAATCTCGGAGCTCTGGAAATCATGTCGCCAGATCGAATCTTCATTTTCAGCAGCCCTCGTACTGCTTCCAACCTCTTCGTTCGAGTTTTATCCCTACCAGATCAACCGAAAGTCATCCCTGGTGAATATGCCGAAGAAGACCTTCACTTTCTCCCTGCTTTTTCTCACATGCGCAAGACCGGGCTCGTCAAGAAGCCCTACAGTGACTGGACGGAACTGGAAAAGGATACGCTCAAGAGGCTTTTTCAGGATGGCTCCGACAAGTTACTCAGTGTTCTCGAGACGGCGCGGGCAGCAGGAAAAGTTGTAGTGGTGAAAGAGCACTTGCCTTTTCTCAGCGAGCCCCTCGCGCGGGAGAAGCTGGTGAACGAAAGGACCACCGCAGTCGAAGAGCTCCCCTGGAAAGTGCAGTTGCCAGAAGAATACGACTCGCTACCGCTCAATTTGGCCCCGAATGAGACAGTCTTTCCGAACGAATTCCTCCTCACCTGCTTGCCAACCTTTCTCATCCGCCACCCGATGCTCGCTTTCCCGTCCTACTACCGAAAGTTCCGGTGTGTTAAGGAAAAAGATACAAAGAAGTCGCAGGAGCTTCACAAGGTATTTGGGGGTGTTTTCACATTCAAATGGACCCGCAACCTCTATGACTGGTACATGGAGGCATGGGCCCAATATGGGTCTGCTCTCGGTCGACCGAAGCCTATCATTCTGGAGGCAGATGATATCCTGGAGACAAACGTACTTGTCCGATACTGTCAGCTTGTCGGACTGGATCCAAGCAAGTTAAAGTATACCTGGGAGCCGGTTAGTGCAGCTGAGAAGGCGCTGAAGGACCCACGCAAACTGCGAATGAAAGATACACTCTATGCGTCGACGGGGATACTTGAGAACAAGATGGCAAAGAATTTCTCATTGGAAGATGAAGTGTCGAAGTGGAAGGTTGAGTTTGGGGAGAGTGAAGGGAGCCAGCTTGAGGGATGGGTCAAGGCTGCTATGCCTGACTATGAGTATTTGTGGAACAATCGGCTGACAGTGTAACTTGGGCATTTCATGCAAATCTCAAAGTTGAGGTTATTCATAATTCTGATCTTCTGGAATTTAGAGACAGAGACAGGTCAGCACTCAGGAGGCGACAACCACAAACGTCTTTGTACAATCCACACCCTTATGTGATGGTTAGTACGAAGGTCAGGTCCAGATATTTGCATCATGAATGTTCCTCAGAAGGCGTGCGAGAAATCTGTCGCCATTATCAAGTTAGTAGCGTGTAGTATATTAGCCGTTGGTCCTCCATGTTTGGTTGTTGGGATACCATGAAATTTGTCAAAGTACCTTTTGTATGGGTCCCCTCACAAAAAATACTTAAAAATGATGTACAACCAGCGGTGAAGAGGGCGGTGACCCCAGCCTCCACTGCCCAGCTGTCAACGACTCAAACGGGCGAAATGCCACCGGGTCCACTTTGGATTTGATTGCGAGCTCGGCCTGCTCGCTTGTTGGCTTCGCGCTACAGAAAGCCCCCGAGTACGCTGGAATCATCACCGCTACTCTGTACCCCTCACCCCGTTTTGATCGGACGCGACGATAATTCGATTCACCGACACCAAAGTCTTGAATTGCCTCGACGAAATAACGGCTGAGCTCGAGATCGCTCGCTCTTTTGTCCGACGACAATGCCTTTATCATAAACACGGGAGAGATTGGACGAAAATCCAAGCAGGCTCATTGGACAAGCCTGTGTCGACTTGAGATTCTCTGGGGGATACTAGAGGTGCTCACTTGTAGCTGCGAAGCTTGGGAGTTATCCAAGACCCGTGGCAGACCTACCGCTTATCGCCCACGAACCGACAAGATGGTGACTGCCCAGCGGTCATGGCCTACATGGTTACGATATGCATCGGTGATCCTGGCTCTTTCTGCTCCAATATGTGGAAACGGAGTACAGAACTCTACACAACCGGCTGGTCGCGCGATCGCTTCGGAGAGGACGTGCCCGGCTCGGACGATATGGGAATTGGAAGCGGAACTGTTCCAGGATCCAATCTGTCTGGAGGCCCGTTGGGGTCCGGGTCAAGGGCAACAACCGGCTTCTCCCCAGGCCAGTGAAAGTGGTGGATATAGCACCTCGACAACTGCCACAACTGCCGTGGTGGGTGGAGGAACAGCACCGGCAGTTGCCGAGCCAGAGACAGCCCACGAAGCAGATGAAGATTCGTTGCTTGATAGCTCGAGCTTTCTCTCGTTCGAGGATTGGAAGAAACAGAACCTGGCCAAGGTTGGGCAATCAGCCGAAAATGTTGGAGGCAGCAGGCGTGCTGCGGCAGCTGGCAAGGAAGGCCGGCGGCAACCAGGCATCAACAATGCACTGGACTCTCTGGGCGATGACGGAGAGATTGAATTGGATTTTGGCGGATTTGGCGCTGAACCCCCCGAGGCCAGTCCGACGGCCTGGGGGACACCGATTCCTTCGCAGTATGCCGATGACTTAGATGGCGAGGAGGGTCGAGGCGTGCATACCCAGCCTGCGCCACAACCAGATACCTCGCGGCGTAAGGATGCGGGCACAACATGCAAAGAGCGATTCAACTACGCATCTTTTGATTGCGCAGCCACTGTGTTGAAGACAAACCCTGAATGTAAGGGGTCTACGGCGGTGCTTGTCGAGAACAAGGACAGTTACATGTTGAATGAGTGTCGCGCGAATAATAAGTTCCTCATTCTGGAGCTCTGCGACGATATCCTGGTGGATACGGTTGTTCTCGCCAACTACGAGTTCTTCAGCTCCATTTTCCACACTTTCCGTGTGAGTGTCTCGGATCGTTACCCAGCAAAGCCGGACCAGTGGAAAGAATTGGGCGTATTTGAAGCGAGAAATACTCGCGAGGTGCAAGCCTTTGCGGTTGAGAACTCGCTCATCTGGGCTCGCTACCTGCGGGTTGAGTTTCTGACTCACTATGGCCATGAGTTTTACTGCCCCGTCAGTCTTATCCGGGTTCATGGAACTACCATGCTGGAGGAGTATAAGCATGACGAAAGCGTAAACCGCGCGGAACCGGAGGTTGCGGAGGCTGTGGAAACTACGGAGGTTTCTGACAAGACCGAGGCTCAGCATATTGAATCTTCTGTCGAGGAGACTGCGATTGAGAGCGAGGAGTATGATCCGATCCATGATATGTGCCCAAATCCTCTGACAGAAGTGAAATTGCTTCTATCAGGACGCTCAGTCCCTTCATCCGAAACATGCAGCCTTGGCGCAGAGACTGCAATGCAAAGCAAGCCAGAGAAGACTGTCCAGCCCAGCAATACTGGACTTCCATCGAATGTTAATTCAACAATTATACCTGGAGAAGGTGCTGCTGCTTCTCAACCTGGAACAGCCGCGCCAGCGAAAGGCCCCGAGGACACTCGCAAGCCGAGTGACTCGCCCAAAGTGGTAGCATCGACTCCTGATGCATCAGCCTCGGTAACAGACACTTTCCAACAGGACTCCACGGTGGAAAGCACTGGAAAGACTACAACCAATTCCAAAGAAGAACAGCAACACAGCCCACCACCAGAATCTACTCGACCGACCTCTACCCAACCGCCATCCTCCATCCCGACCACGCAGGAATCTTTCTTCAAGTCTGTCCACAAGCGGCTCCAAATGCTGGAATCCAATTCCACGCTATCTCTGCTCTACATTGAAGAGCAATCTCGCATCCTCCGTGACGCATTTAACAAAGTAGAAAAACGTCAACTTGCAAAGACATCCACCTTCCTCGAGAACCTGAACATTACGGTACTTAACGAGCTCAAGGAGTTCCGCGAGCAGTATGACCAAGTCTGGAAATCCGTCGCCTTTGAATTCGAGCACCAGCGCGTGCGGTATCACAAGGAAGTGACTTCCCTCAGTGCACAGCTCGGCGTTCTTGCCGATGAGCTGGTCTTCCAGAAACGAGTCACCATGATCCAGAGCATCATGGTGCTCTGCTGCTTCGCGGTTGTGCTCTTTTCTCGAGGTGTCGCTGGCACATACATGGAATTCCCTCGCGTTCAGCGCATGGTTGCTCGGTCATACAGCCTGCGGTCCTCTTCCCCGCCTTTTGAGTCTCCAACAGCCAGCCCAGGTTCGACACGGCCGACATCCTCGTACCAAGAGCACACTGGTCATCGGCGGAATCTTTCGGATAGCTCTTCGTCTCCGAGCAGCCCCAATAGCCCTCAGGTGGCGTATGTACCGCCGACGCCGACGTCCGAAGTCTCGCCGGAATTCGAGGAAGAGGTGAAGCATCCAGAGCCTCCGTCGCCTGGCACGATGGCGTTTCCTACACTGGGCACGCCGCAGTTCCGGTCGCACAGTACGCCGCCGGTGCTGAATGCCCGTTTATCGGAGCTGGATCTGGATGGTGAGGCGGAGGACTCTCTCCTTCCATCTGCGGCCTCGAGTCCACCAGAGGAACCTCCCCAGATATCCTGAGGCTGGCCACGGGATATCTCATTCTTCATTACGACTGTCATTTTACCGGTGATCCTTGCAGCATCCCCGTATACTATGTTTCGTCTTTCCTTTTCGTCCTGTTTTCTGTCCCACCCATAATGTCTGTTTACGAATATCTGCACGGCGTTCCGGGCATAGTCCATGATCTGGCGAGTGTACGTTCAGATGACTGGTCTACTACTATATGATTCCCATTGGTGTACGAGTGCTCTCTTTGGAATTGATTTGATGCCACGACGCTTGAACAATGGAGACCCGTCCCATGCATTCTTCTCGGTTTGCTGTGCCAGCCGTGGACCAAAACAAATAAATATACCCTCATTAGAAAACCTAAACCGTACTTAACGTAAACCCAATCCTGGAATGCCTTGATTACCGTGCGTCATACCCCTGGCCCAGTCAGGTTCTGGTTAGTCACTTGGCAAGTTGGGTCGTGGCAAGCGATGGAGTCATGGGCGGGTTGCCCTGCCAACAATCAAAAACGGCATTTTTCTTCGCCTGCACCAACAACACGTTTTTCTCTTATCCGATCCACAATCTCCTCCGCTGGTCTTTCTACTCTCCGCATCAATTGCTCTCAATATACAGACCTCTTGCCTCGCTGAATTCCTCGAGTTTTCCTCCTCGCATTCAACCTCCATACCACATCCATCCACATCACCACAATGGACTCCACAACGCACGCGCAGCCTCTCGCGGGCCGGCCGACCAACACGCACCTCGCCAATGCCATCTCGGGCGACAAGTCTGACCTGAAGGGTGATTTCTCCGCGATGGACTATCACCGCCAGGTGCTGCAGGGGAAGCTGGAGAGCGGCGAGAAGTAAGTGTGTCCTAGACGCTGAGCGGTAGCTGAACAAAGCAATCAAGTCCATACTGCATCCAGACTTTCTTTTTAAATCCTTGAGACTCGAGACTAACCAGCTATGCTAGGCAACCTAGTGCGTACGTCTCCCCATCTGACGACATTATGAGCCCATGCACGAAGAAGTTGTCCGATATCAAGGGCAAGCGGTTTAAGAAGTAGGTTGCTCCTCTACTTTGGGCCAGCATGGGAAGGAAAACAGAGAGGGCATGTGCTAATACAATGTCTTGCAGTGCCGGCAAGCCTCAGTCGCTGTTTGCGAAGCTGGGCAAGAAGAGCTACGAGCAATCTTCGTCTGCCGGGCAGAACCAGGCGACCGAATAAGCGGCGAGAGAATGTGAGGCTGCACTTTTTGAGTCATCGATGTGTCTCAGCCCTCGAGGTTCATCCTCGATCGCTGGATTCCAGAGGACCCGGATGGCAGGGATGCTGGTCGTCCTAGCTGGACCGGGTAGCCTGTCTACAAAGCCGTGGAATTGTTGGATCATTCCTGTTTCCTGGCAGATTGGATTCGATCGAGTGTGCTTTCCTGGCCGGGCAATTGCTGCTTCACTCATCCGTGCTCTTTTCATTGATTGTTTCTTTTGTGATGACCCGCAATGCCTCGTTTACTCTTTCTCTCTTTTCATTCTTTTTCTTTTCTTCTCTTGTGTTACTCTGGTCTTGCAGGGCTTGGACTGTTCCTTTTCTTTTTGGTTTCTTTGGGGTAATTTGTGCTTAGATACGGAACAATCGGAACTTGGATAGGATCAACTGGGGATTTCGTGGTGTGCTAAGCTGCGTAGCTTGAGTAAACTGAGCCAACTCCACGGTTGTAGTGGCGTGGTCGTATACATCGGCGAAGTGGCCGAGGCTGAGACGAGGAGCAAGCTTTCTCCATAACCGGCCGGGTAGAAAGAACCCCCTCAATCGTACGGTGTTCAGCTCCGACGTGAAAGAACAAACCCCTGGAAATTGATTTCTAATCCTTCCGAATGAACTTCGGATTGGCTACATTCTCATCGTAGTCCCTCATACCTCCGATGCTCAGCAAATAAGCCTGGAGGTGTGGTTTTTTGGTGGTTTGTACGCGGCCACTTGGTTAAGCGCAGTTGGGCCGAGGCAAAACCCGCGCTCGGCTTTCTCCACAGCGCTTCTCCGCAATTCTGCAAATGGGCGGACTTTATATTCAGCTGGTCTGAACCCTCTCGTGGCCTTTTCTTTCGACTTCAACCCGCCCTTCATCACACACATCATGTCTGCCTCTACTCGTATTCCCCCAATCGCCCAGCCCTTCGTCAGCGAACGGGCCAAGAAGACTCTCGACTTGGTAATTGCTCCCAT
>JAXQJV010000967.1:0-28380 GCA_037042255.1 Penicillium sp. PG106-07D
ATCGCACTTTTGTCATGTCTGAATCAGCTTGGACCAGCAGAAGAGACAATGGTTTCTCCTTGCTGAGCCGAACGTAGATCCAGTATGCAAAACTTTGCTTGAAGCACAGGCACACGCTCTGCTTTGACAGTGTCCTCGTTCTCCTGCTCGCTGGTAGTCTGTTCTCTCTTCTCTCTCTGCACTGCAAAGCGGTTTCTGAAAGGAAGCATCGCATGGAGTTGTGGCCCCGTGGATCTGCATCTAACTACGTTCTGCATAAAGTGACAATGCCCATAGCCAAGGCCCAATGATGCACAGCCAGGCCAACCCCGGCAGAGCGCTCAAGCAGTGGGGCAGCAAGTTCTCCCACTTTGAATGCTCACTTCCATGAAGCCATTGCCGTTGGGTCAAGAGCTTCACTGTGCATCATGCTGCATCATTGCTGGCAGCGTCCATGCTCAGATTGGTTACCGCCTCGTAGCAGTGGCTGAGAGCCAACTCCGAAATTGTGTTAGTTTTGCTGGGCGTCACTGAGATAAAAAAGTCCGCTGCATGATCGGCTGCTGCTGCCGAGGTTCTTTACGGCAGTTAGACAAGGGGTAAATACCCATCTGAGCCAACGAATCAAGGAGAAGCGTTAGGCAAAACCAATTCATGACGTTCGCACGGCACGAATGTGGAGGCGTGCATGTGAAGACAAGAAGCTTGGGGATGTCTGTTTGTGTACACAGTGTCAAGGAGCTGCAATGCGGAGGAAGCTGTACCGGATGGGAGGAGAAAGTCGTCAAATAATGTGAGGCCTTGGAGCTAGGGGCGATCCGGGGCATCTATGCATGAACACAACATTTTCGAATCGGGGGGCCTTGTCGGAAGGAGGATGGAAAAAAGTTGTCAGAGTGCTGAGGTAAAGTCGAGGCATCCCTAGCACAGTAATCCTCCAAATATCGATTTCCATCCTGATCTCACCATCGGTGATTTTGAAAGGGGAACATCAGCCTTGGGTAAGAGCCGCGTGTTTAACTTGCTCAAAAGAAATTCAGAAGCTTTTCACGTCGCAGGAACGAGTGCGAAGGAAACTTCCAGGTGTATCAGTCGCTGAGCCGGTGGTGGTGGTCGGACGGGCTGAGCTGGCATGGGGGTTAAAGCACTGGCATCCCCAACCCGTGAAGAGTTAACCACAATCAGAGAATGAAAGACACAGAGATTATGTGAGAACATGGATTAGATCTGGAGATGATTCCGATCCATTAAGCAGTAGTACGCCACAATCTGGAGATTGTGCAGAAGATGGTAGAGCGAACGGTACGGCATGCTGAGGTTGCGGCGGACTCGAAGAAGCGGGTCATGTGATGTCACATGATCTTGCGGGGATGCCGAGCCAACCTTATCTATACAGTTAAACCACCAGGTTGGTAATTTGTTGCTAATATCGCTTACATTGAACATATGAAGACATGATGAAGATCTGATATTCTTGGAGAGTAACTGAAATTTGATTATCTGGATATTAAGATTCTCCACCCATCGAAATAGCCTCCCATCTCCCTTCCCGCTTTGACAACATTGGCTCAACTGACTTGAGTCCTCAACATCTGCTGTGCAATGCTGGGCCCAAGTCTCGGTTCAGATTTGTTGATCTTCATCCATGTCCATGTTGATATCGACGTCATCAGGGCCTGGATCATTGTCTAGGCCAAGGTCACTCGAGTTCGAGCTCGAAGCATCCTCAGGGCTGGCTGAGCCTTCGTTGTTGGCAGCAGCTGGAATGGACGGCTGCTCCTCAACCTAGATGATGGCAGAACAAGATAATCAGTCTTAGTCGCATGAAATACGCGCTTCAAGCTTCATGCGCTCGAGGCAATCGTCTCGAGAGGACCCGCGAGAGGTCTTTTCGTTTTTCAAAAATGGCATGGAACTTACACCGTCGGTCTCGATTCCCTGTCCGAGACGATTGAACCGTTGCCAAAAGTCCCGGGGAATGACTCTTTGGTCAAAAAGGGAGGCTAAACGACCGGTGAAACTTGCGGAAGGTTCCTGGATTGGCCAGAATTCACCATTTTGGAATCGCATGGAGATGAGGGATCTGGGTTGTTGAAGCTCTAGACCCCTTGGTCCCATTGGTTGCAGATCGCGGCGTGGAATGCCTGCATACAATTGTATTTGGATCAGATACGCTTGCAAGGCGTGATCATGATCGACGGTTAGCTCGGGAGGAGGGCCGAAAAGGCTGTTCGTGTCACTTTGGGGAAGACCATTCGTGACGAGTGAATTCAAGTGCTCAAGAAAGTCTACAAGCGCCTGGTCCATGTCGAATGTGAAGAACGAGTCAGGGAGGTTGATTAGGTTCTCCCCGCCACTTGTGAGAGCTTGACCATTAGAGGCCTGCTGCTCACATCCGTTGGCTTCGCTGGCTGGGGTGTCGGTAGGATCGTTGGACATCTCCGTGTTCGGGGGATTTTGTGCGCTGTTGCGTGACGGCTTCATCGTTGATCTTATGCTAAATATTTCAGAGCTTAGCTTCATGTTTGCGGTGACGAAATGATAGTGGAACAAGGAAGCGACTTATTGCGGCATTGCGCTTGACACGGGCGTGGGCTGTGTGATCAGGGACGTACTCACCCCGCTATGTTGCAAGAAACGAGGTCAGGACACGGAGGCACGTCGGGTTGGACACGCAGAGCCGCGAGAGGGGAGAGGAGGAAGAGAAGATAGACATATTTATGTATCATGGTTAAATTTCCTATTCTGGATTCCATCGCTGCCTCGGAAGTAATTAGATCAAGTGGCCGCTCAGGATTGGGCTAGGCTCCGATTTACTTCCTATTTGGAGGGTGAATAGGAAATCCTGCTGGCTGTTTGTTCCCCGGATCACCTGATGACTCGTTCCAAGATCTATGAGTACTATCAAGCTACAGCACGCTAACTCTTCTCTACTCTCTACGAAGCGGCGAATGGTCGCAGGAAATCTTTTCAATATCGTACTGTATAGAAAACGAACATGTACAAAAGAGTAAGGACAGGTCCTGCCGTCAGGTATTGATAACGTACAGTATGAAACGTCAAGTGTTGAAACAGCCTCGCCCAAAAGGTTTTCGGTGTCCAGAACAAAACTCCAACGGAACTCAAAAGCAGAAATGTCCCTGTGGAGGAGGGTGTGTTAATCTAATTATCATGAAATGAAAGTGTGTCATCGTTGAGTCGGGACAATGCAAGCATTAGAACATGTGGTATGTTTGCTTTCAATGTCCATGAAGGCGGCATCAGGTTGAAAGTTTGGGAGGCGTCGGCATCATTCCAAGGTATATGCAAGAAGCAAGATTGGCAAGAACAAGAAGAAAATTGAAGAGAAGAGGAAATAAACACCCAAATCCGTGCTAGAGCAATTTGCTCATGAGAGAAGAAAAGCCAGCATTAGATAAACCTGTTGAAAGGTCACGACCAAAACTCCAGAATCGTAAATTGTCTCCCCAGCTGGAAGAAAATGGGAAAATGGCACAAAGGTAGCGGGTGATGGGAATAGAGACAACCATACTTTACCGCCGGTGCAGCAGAGTCAAGAACTCCTCGCGAGTCTTAGCGCTAGACCGCATACATCCCAGCATGCAGCTGGTAGTCGTGGTGCTGCCGGTCTTCTGCACACCACGCATGACCATGCACAGGTGGGAGGATTCCATGACAACTCCGACGCCTCGGGGCTTGAGGACTTCAGAGATGGCTAGAGCGACCTGCTTGGTCAGACGCTCCTGAACTTGAAGTCTGCGAGAGAACATCTCAGCCAAGCGAGCTAGCTTCGAGAGGCCAAGGACACGACGATCCGGGATGTAGCCGATATGCATCTGCCCCACATGGTCAGCATGATTCGATGGGTAGCATATGCAGTCTGTCCTACCTTGCCAGTAAAGGGCACCATGTGGTGCTCACAAAGCGAAAAAACGTCAATGTCCTTCACAATGACCAGCTCATCGTGGTCCTCGTGGAACACTGCACCATTGACTAGGTCCCTCACATTCTCCTCATAACCCTTGGTGAAGTAGAGCATGGCCTTGGCATATCGCTCCGGGGTCTCGCGGAGACCCTCACGCTCTGGATCCTCACCAACACATTCCAGGATTGTCCGTACCGCTCCCGCGAGTTTCTTGATACGCTCTTGATTCTCCTCCGGAGTTGACTCCAATCGCTGCCGAGTACCAGGGCCTGGGTGGCGAAAAGAAACAAAAAGTTTAGAACATGCCTCACATCCACGGTAGCGGGTTGAGGTATTTTGACTTACAAGGCCAACTGAGACCGTCGAAATCGATGGGAGGGTACATGGTGTAGGGGCTGGCGGGACGGCTTGACGTCGCTGGCGGGGTCAACGGACCACCCTCATCCCGGGGGTCGCGGGGGGGTTCATTCATAGGGAGTCTGCCACTTTCGAGTTGTCAGATACTTCCAGAAATGACGATCGTAACTGTACAATTAAGGACATACCGTAGGCTTAAGGCAGTTTGGGTGCTTCCCGCTTCGGTAGCAGCGGTGGAGGCAGTGGAATCGTCCGCGGGGCGGAACCCCGCGTCGATGGACTCGAACTCGGCGGGAACACGGGGCGCAAACGAGGAGCGGATTGAGGAATTGAGGCTCTCTCGTTCGCGATTATCACGAAGACGAGTCCCGCTACCGGCCGTCGTGGAGGATTGGAGGGGTGAGCTGCCGTTCAGCATGTGGGACGGAATGGCCGACGGCTTGGCCGGACCCGGAGGAGAACCAGCACCCATTGAGAATGAATCGAGGCTATTTGGATTGTGCGGTGGACTCAAGAACGAGCCTGAAGGTGAAGTGGATTAAGAACAATGGTCTTAGCACATTGTCAGCGGCATGATGACTCTACTTTTTTTTGGACGCAAATGCAATCCGAAATCACGGGACGCTAACCCCGTTTGAAATGATTCCCCTCATCTTTCCCGCCACCGCCTGCTCTTTTCAGCGATCTTGCTCCGGTGGCGCCATCACGTTGCCCGCGGAAGGTCACTTTGGTATTTGAGGGATTTTGGGGGCTCAGAGGGTATTAAATTATTGGAGAATGTGTAATTTCGCTGTAAGGAAGCAATGGGCATAACCTGAGTGTCTGAAATGTCTTGATGGATTCTCATGCCATATTTGTGCAAGGTTTCCTGAAGCCCGGATATCAGTATTCACTGATAAGATTTCAATCAATATATCCCAGGTGTAGCAACATAGTAAATAGTAGAGATGACAGCGGAGTTATTCAAAACAAAGCCAGTGGTGGTTTCAATACTGTAGGTACTGTCAACACTTCCTGACCAGAAGCTGTAGCTCGTGNTTCAGGCGTGTTCACGAAGTAAACTGTGTAGATTACTGGGGAAGCATCATCGTTCAATGTCACCTCTCAGCTGCTGGATAACATTCCCTCGAACTTGCGGCTCAACGGCACCGATTGGCTCGAGTATAACAAAGATGCGGACCACCCTCAGGCCACCATCACCGTGGACACTGCCTCTGATCTTGAACCTCATGATGACATGAGCCTCGTGCCCCATGACCACATGGAACTGCTCCCCGAGGCCGACATGGTCCTCAACCTGACCGTCGCTATGATGAATCTTGACAACGGTGCCGGCTACGCTTTCATCAACGACATCTCCTATACCAAACCCAAGGTCCCCACCCTCTACACCGTCATGTCCGCCGGCGATCTCGCCACAAACGCCGAAGTCTACGGCGATTTCACCCACTCAATGGTGCTGGGCCACAACCAAGTCGTCGAGATTATCCTCAACAACGGCGACAAGGGCTCGCACCCCTTCCACATGCACGGGCACAACTTCCAAATGATCGACCGCGCTCCGTCCTACGGCAAACACTTCTACGACTACGCCGACGGTGATCCACTCGCCTACGACCCGAACAACCACACCGCGTTCCCGAAGTACCCAGCGCGCCGCGACACGTTCGTGATCCCACCGCAGGGCTACTTTGTTATCCGCTTCGTCGCCAATAACCCCGGCGTGTGGCTATTCCACTGCCACATCGACTGGCATCTGCAGCAAGGATTGGCAATGACTTTGGTCGAGGCACCACTCCAGTTGCAAGAATCTTTGACTATCCCGCAGAACCACTACGAGGTGTGCGATGCGGCGGGCGTCCAGTACAAGGGTAACGCGGCGGGCAACACGAAAGATTATCTCGACCTGTCGGGCCAGAACAAGCAGCTTGGCTGGCTGCCCGCTGGTTTTACCACTAAGGGTATTGTGGCGATGGTCTTTTCATGTGTGTCCGCGTTCCTGGGAATGGCGTTTATCACCGTTTACGGCGCGTCGGGGATTAAGAAGAATACCAAGCAGGGAGACGGGACTGCGTCGACGGATAATTGATTGCGAGGATTTTGTATGTAGATTCCTGTTTGCATGTGCATATGTGTTGGTAATGTTCAAAAGGTTGTTTTCGTCCTGGAAGACTGGGTTCGTCAATTCATTTGTAACGTGGCGTCCATTGACTCCAGCGCTCGATCCCGCTCATTAGGTACTCTAGACCTTTGATATACCTGGCCACATCAGGTCTCAGCGTGCCCCCATTCTGTCGTTCAATCCCTTCGCAGGATTGCTTGAGGACAATCTCTAGCTCCCGACAATACGAGTAGAGCAATCTCTTACAAGCCGGGAATGACAAGCCCGTCTCCTGGGCTAGGACGTAGACAGCCGAGAACGGCCGGGCTCCATCCGTAGGGTCCTCCTGGTAGACTTTCCACTCACGGCCCCAGCTGTAGATATCATTCAGCACGCCCATGAATCGGAACGCGCTGCTTTCCAACTCAGCCATCTGGCCAAGTTCTGATGGACTGAGATGAAGTTTTGCGCCGTATCGGATAAGTGCGGCGTAGAATCTGGTGTCTGGGTTTGAGTCTGGACGCTAGTCGGCATTGGTCAGGCGAGACTCACGTTCTTCCTACATCTACCTCTCGCGCTGCAAGGTAGGGACCTAAATGCGCCACGGACAGACGTTCCTGGGCCGTCTGCGCCAGTAACAACGCACAGAACCCCTCGACCAGATCACTTGTGAGCACATCGTCTATATCTCGCATAGCGTGGAGTGTATCGGACAACATCCACTCGATGCAGACTTCTCGGTCTGCTGAGTCTTCGCCGCGCGCAATGCGTATGACTCGCTCCCGGTACGATAACATGTCTGATAGGCTCATCTTCTCTAGTTGATCTACATTTCGTCAGCATGGGCGTGATCTCATGTGATTCTTCTGTAACTCACCATCAATCAGCAATGCCAGATAATGCATCTTACACGTCCCCTCCACCCGCTCGTCGAGCGTGAGTGGGAAAAAGTGGCTAAATGCCTGCGAAAATCCCACCGCAAAGAAAGCATGTCTGGCCTTCTCGCTGGGGAATTTCCAGTGCTGCGCAAAGTAGGGCTCGACCTGTCCCTGAATAGTTCGCCAACCTAGCGGGTGCTCTTTGGAGTCTAGGCGGCTTGGGGGTACGCCATAGTGGTGGTGAGAGAGATTGCGTGGTGCAGAAGATTGACGGCCCTTGAGTGAGATAGAGGTGGATAGTGTGAGTCGCTGCTGACGCTGGTGGCTTTTATGAAGCTCATTCGTGTACCATCTTCGAGCTAGCGTCCTCGTGCAGCTTTGGAGGAGCTGCATGGTCAATCGAGCATGGAAAGGGGTAGATTTCGTTTTCTGTGATTGGATACCGTCACTATGGATGATTCAGCACGAGTGTCAATTGTGTTGTCTGCAGCAGCCAGAGAATCCACGATTTCTCCATGAAATGGGCACTATCTGGTCTTCAAAATTGGCCTGGCAGTTGGCAATCCATGGATGACCAGCCGATAAGGTGGATAAGCTCGGTGCACGGACCAGCCTTGTTGGCTGATGTCACCAACAGTCACCGATCACCGATCTGCTTAATTCGACGACAACCACAAGCTTGCTCTTGGTGAGTCGCACAGTGCAAGTAATTGTTGGAGCTCTGAACTAACCAATGATGCACTCCTAGGCCCGGAGCCCATCGAGAAATCTCCCATTGACAAACACCGGAATCCCTCGGCATCCCACCAAGATCGACTGGAACATCCCCAGCTCAAACAAAGCTATGCCCTCGTCGTAGCTTACCTATGCCATCGTTTGTTCTCACTGGATGCTTAAATACTCACCTGGTTAAATTGCTTCGCACATCCAAGATCTGCTGCCAGAATCGTTTCCACACTAGAACCCATTCAAGCCCACACGCTCTGTCAACACACCTGGCCATGCCCCTCCCCATAAGCCAAGCACGTGCCCCCTGGCGCAATCTCATCGACTCACATCTTGAGAAAGCCAATGGCTACGAGTTTACTGTGGCAACCGTCGGCTATGACTCCAAGAAGAACCCGGTCCCTCGCGTCCGAACCTGCGGTTTCCGCGGCTTCTTCCCCGAGCTGGAGCTTCATCCGAGCGGGCAAAAGGATTTGGATGGACAGGTTGAGGATGGTGGAAATCCCACTCTCTTCGAGAGTGATATGTTGGCTTTCACTACGGACGTACGAATGGAGAAGCTAGGACAGCTGGAATCAACGGACGATAACATCGAGGCCATGTTCTGGTTGAAGGAGGTAATGGTACAGTGGAGGATCAAAGGCAAGGCCTATACCATTGGTAGTCCCAATCCGGATTCCGAAAGGGAGGGTTCGCTTCGACCGGAATTATTCGAAGCCCTTCGAGTGAAGGAGGATTACCGTGGTGACCTCAGCAGCGATGCGGATAAATGGACGTGGGAGAAGTCTGTAACCAAGTATTTTGCGAATCATTCGCCTGTCATGCGTGGTAAGTTATGTCTGCCTTTGAGGCTGGCTGTCTTTCTCTTTTGGTGTCACATTGTTTGGCTCCTGCCTTCCTTTTTGGCTGTCTTGTTGACCAAGACATTCTTCACATGTCGTTGTCTTGATTTGGCCACTATTGCTTCTTTGCTGCCTCTGCCTTCTCAGTTGATATCAGTCCCTCTTCAGCCTGTCTCTTTGTCTAATGCCTTCCAGATCCAGCTAATTTCGTTTTCAGGCTCCTTCAGAAACCCACCTCCTGGTCAGCGTAGGTCTCAACCGCCTAGTAACCCAGACCTGAGGCTGAACCAGAAGGTCACCGACCTCCACGATCCCGTTGCTCGTGAGAATTTCCGGGTCGTCCTGATTCTTCCTGAAGAGGTTGAGTCACTTGATCTCTCAGATCTGGACGATGTTCGAAGGCGAAAGTGGACATTAATTAAGGATGAGGACGATATGGAGGTGCCTGATGGACAATGGGAAGAGACTGAGCTTTGGCCATGATTGTAATTCCCGTCTTCTGCCTGTTGCACAATTTGATTGTTATTTGAGGCCCTTTTTCAGCAAAGTAGGCTCGTCCCGTTGCGGCCTTGAGATCTGGGGGCGTGGAGACCTGAATATGACTGTCAACCTCCGCCTCGACACCAGGCACCGCTTCTCTCTATCTTTCACCCAGCCTTCGTGATGCATTCACAACCAGGCACCGATCGACCTCTCCTCGAGTCGCCCGTTCCCATGGCCATCAAGAAACACATAAATACTTCCTCACCAACCAATATTCCTCCCTTCTTCTTCCTTGCGCCTCCCCATAAGTCTGACGAGCACCTCCTGCTGCTGCTCCGCTCTGTCTGGCAACTCCAGACAAAGAAAATGGCTCGCAACAAGGCCGTTGCCAGTAAGTACTTACATCTCATATCTTCCCTCTACATCATCCACATACTGACATCGATTCTTTAGCCTCGCTGGCCGAGGTGAAGACCAAGAAGACGGCGTGCACAGAGTGCAGGAAGAAGAAGAAGAAGCGGTGCTGGCACCGCAAGTCCCCTTCTTCCTCCGGGGCCCGTCACACCCCCGCTGTCGCCGATGCCGCCGACGCCGCCAATGGGCCTGCTGCCCCTGATACAGCAGCCCCCGACCTTGCTCCGGCCGGTGTTGCTCCGCCTCTGGACGAGCACACCGCGCCAACGACCACCACGTCGGCCCTGGAGGGTGACCAGGTTAGTACAACCCCCTGCCATCAGTCTCTGGTCTCATCTACGCTTACGAAAACAATACTGACATCGACACTCAGGGCCATGATCCAACCAGCCTCGCGGCCTCCGGCGTCGGTGCCGAATCCTACACCCCCGGGGATCGTCCCCTGAAGCGGGTGAGGAAGAACGGGCCGCGCCGCCCAGCCCCATCACCCGTTCCCGAGCCCGCCGACAGCGACGACGAAGTCGACGGGGCCGCCACCGTGGCTGCGAACGTGGTGATGGGCCGACAACTGGCCAAGAGGTTGGATGACTTCGAGGCCAAGTACCAGGCCTCCATGGCTGCGCACCTGGCGGTCATGGAGGCTGGTAAGGCCGTCAAGGACGCCGTGGAGGCGTGGCGTGGTGTGTGGGCCCGTGGCGAGTGAGGCCCGGGTGGGGTGGAAGCTGGGGGGAAGAGAGGGAAGGGAGTACTGAGCGAGTCTCGTGCTCCCTGTCCCTGTAGATAGTCAATTTCATTTCTTCTCACCTGCCATTGTCAAGAGTCCTAATGAACGGTGCTTGTGCGAGGATTATGAGCGCGTGTAGGTATGTAGAAACATGTAGTGAGCTCGTAGAGGATATCATGGAAGCTCAGTATCGGGCATCTTCAATACCAACCAGCGGTCATCAGGGCTCAGTTCATGTTTTCTTCAGATGTTGTTGAGTCTCACTTTGGCTAACTCTTTGCTATAGCCCCTTGGTGTCCCATAATGGCCTTGGAATGTTTTCACCGGTATCCAGATAATCCTAGGTGCCATTGTCAATTAGTAAGAATCTGCATCGAGGCTGTGGCTGCCACCATTGCAAATGGTCATTTACAATATCGACATGTGGTTGGCAAATTGAATCGCAATCTCGAGGGCGATAGGTCCCTCATTTCACGGCCCAGATCACAGCCGCTTCTTGAACCAGTGTGAAGAATGACGAACTCTTGGAATTCTACCCAACCAAGCCCAATCCGAGGTTTACGAAGCTCCAGCATGCAACAAACTTGAGTTGAACATTATCCACGAATTGAGCCGCTTTGCGCTAAATTCCTTGATTTGTTCAAGTATCTACTAAAAATCATGCCGAGACGAAACGGACAGCACAGGGGAAACCTCGAACGAGATCCTCATTAGCTTGTTGCTGCCGGTTTTCGGCTAGCATGGTCAGCTGCCAGGCGAAATCACAGAATGGGTCGATTGGCCCCTCATAACCTTTGACCAGGGCTGTTCTAATCGTGGGCGATCTACTCATTTTGGACCCGATTACACGGTTCACCTTCCTACTACCTCAGGAACCACCACGAATCACCGGCACCACGGTCGAATACCACGAGTACATACCTAAGCACTGGCTATAAATATGAGAGATTACTGAATTGACCCCCCTTCTGCCTGAAATCCCCTCGTATTCTCTTCCTACAACTCTTTCAAATACTCTTTCGAATAGTCTACTACTTAAGTTCTTATATTTTAGTACTATTTTGTATTTATAAAGGCTATATATCCTTGAATGATATAGATAACGCTAAATAAGATATGGGGAGTAGACGCGTTGAAGGGTGACTAGGGCTGTTAGAAATCAGATTTACTATTTTATATTATCGATTATTTCTATCTTGATGCCTGATTTCGTGAAATTGAGGTATTGAAGGTATCTTTAGGCATTCCTAGGCAGGAAGGGGATCAAAATATGCAGAAGGGGGGTCAGTTTAGTTAGTAATCCCCTAAATATACATCACTGCCTATGAATAGTGCCTAAATAAAAACCTAGCTATTATGTACAGGTATGCACTGAACCTGGATGCATGGCTATCACCAGGTAGTCACTACCCCGTGTATATTTGTTTGCTTTAACGGTCACAGCACGGGCTCCTGTACCGGATCAGAGATGCACTGGGCATCTACTAGCATTATTCCCGATAAGCTGACAGAGGTGGACACACCAACCTTCTTGAACGATAAATTCGATAGAAGAACGGGCGCTTATAACTTGAGACCCAGCACATGAGAACTACAATACAAGGATGGAGCAGTACCGGGGTTCTATTCTAAATGGATGTGGGGCCCCCGGCCCAAACTACGAAGTTGCCGCACCACATTCCGACCACAAGTTGGAATCACTAGACCACGAGATAAAGGCTTTGAGAATAGAAAAACCTTAGAACTCTGATGTTTCAGCTTGAAAGAAAATCATAATACTAGGCAGGAACCAAAATTGTTGCTATAATGCGTAACCATTTTAGAAGTAGCCATGACTTCGAGGGACCATAAATTACATATCTGACATTTGACGTTCAGCCAAAACATGAACACTGACGCGAATTGAACGCGTGACCAATTGAAAGGCTTATCAAAATTGTTTCTTGTTTGTGAGTTGCTGATTGTTTGGACCTGGCTCGACATGGGCGAGAATCAGTCAGACAACCGACTCAGAAAGTGGCAAAAACAAAGAGCACCGAAGGCGATTCGAACGCCTGATCTTAGGATCTGCAATCCCACGCTTTACCCCTAAGCCACCGGTGCTAGTTGTTGGATAATCCGCAGCATAAGCAATATATAAAGATTACACGATTTGATTGAACTAGGAGTCTCTCAAGGATGGTTCTATAGATCTAGATCCCACGTCACTCTTGGTTTAAATCGCTAGACGAGCTGGATAGTGTATCCACTAAATTTGGCCTTTGACCTATATATCTATCCGTACTTCCCAAAATTCTTTTCACCAAGTGAAAGTCTCCTCCGTGAGCCCACTCTCACCACCCTCCTGGTTGTATCGTATTTTGATCCGCTTTTGTTCATCAAGTTGAGGCGATAGGGATCTGACTCGAGCAGACAATGGAATATCAGAGGGGTGATACTCCGCACCGGGAAGGATCCCTGCCGCAGTTTCTTCAATCTTCACGATGCGATTAGCGATGCGCCCTGCCAGCTCGGAGTCCCAAAGACCCTCGCGCCGCTGGCAGTACGAAAGAAGAAAGATGGCCTGGTGGCGCGTGGAAGACTCGCGACAACGAGTGGCACATATATAAAGAGGCGTGACGATACCAAGTGACAGCGAGAAGGTCGACGACACGGACTTGGCAGGTTTGGGGCGAAGAGGTGGCAGAGATGTTGGTTTGCTGGTCGGCAAGGGTGGAGGTTCATCTTGTGATAGAGTCCCGGGCGAGGAAGATCTCATGAATAGTGTTGTGGTCGAAATTCCAAACATCTCGGCGACGAGAGTGTTAATAGAGGCGAAATCCACAGTAAATCTGTCCCAGGTGAGCTCGGAAGGTGGCCATTCCAGGCGGATGTATATGCCGATCGTCGCTCTCCACACTTTGAGTATCGATAACAGGAAGTTCTCGTCATTGTTGTATGATCTGGGTTGAGCTACCCAATTGTCAAAAACGGCAATCCATGATTTCAAATCTGAAAGGATCCGAAAAAATTCGATCTGAATGTATTGCACTTGAGCCACGAATTCGAATGCCGGATCCTTTGTGGTGTCTTCCAGCATCTCACAGACGGCTTCAAAACGAATGAATCGATTGTATAAAACTTGAAACGAAGCACAGATCTCTTCGACACTTGAGGGTGGTCGTGTTGGGTCAATGGCATAGTGTTGAAAGGAATAGAGAATGGCTGGACGTAATTCACCAGCCAGAACTTCATCTGTCTGTATCTCCAGTATTTGATTTTCTAGAATTCCGAACAGCAAAATGATGGTATTGGGTGGCATGTATCTGGAAAAGGTGGCTTCATCTGATAACAATTGATGCTGTTTGATGATCTTGAGGCCGGAGATCGCATGTCGAAACGCGGATTTGTAGTTACTTTGTAGACACTCAAAGCAGAAGAAGAGTATGCAAGCGATCAGGAAGGTGTCATTCGTCTGTGGAGAATTTTGGGGGTTCACCGCCACGAGCTGGCGGATTGCTTTATTGTAATGAATCAAGGTGAACTGAGTCGGCTCACCAGATGCAAATAACCCCTGTTGATCGAACACAAACGTGCGATGCAGAGAACCAATGGCAATGGCAACGGTTCGGATAATCGGCTCATTATAGGCGGCCTGCAGCAAGAAGGAACCGATCTGTGATCCAAAACAGTTCTTGGTATGAAGTTGGAAGAACTCTAATGCACGATATTCGGCCTCGTGAACTAGCTCGGGGGATTGCGGAACCTGCCACATGCGAGTCGGCTGGGGAATGCCGGGAACATGTTGAATTATACGCATCGCATCTCTAGAGGTTAAACCCTCAGATTCTGATTGCCCTTGAGGGTCTGAATAGCCGCTGCATGATCGCCCAGTAGAGACGCACTTGAGACACGCTGGCTTTTGTTCATCACATTTGACACGACGGATTCTTTGGAGTCGTCAGTATAGGTCTAGAACTCAAGTTGAAGTCTGGAGGGTTGAGATATACTTGCAGGTGATGCAGCCAGTGCGGGATCTCCCTTTTGAGACTCTGCGACTGGACCCAGTCATGCTGGTGCGCAGGATTTGCGGACAGGCCTTGGGCTAGCTTCAAGTGAGGAAAGCCAGCAGGAATCAATCTCAACGTCCTTTTGTCAGCGACATTTCGCCCCCAGTTGATGAGACTCAGCCCCGATGCTGACTGGATGCTAGTTGGCTAAGCTAATCCTATTCTGTCTAGTGCAACCGAGCCCGCGTCAATGAATGGTGAGCATCTCCTAGGCTGAAGCTGGAGGTGAAGAAGCATAAATGAGCCTAACGCACTGCCGCTCTCCAGGTCCACCCCGGCAGTCCGTTAATTAAGCGATCCAAAAGCCGACGCGGCCCTATCCATCTTCTCAGGATCGCCTAAACGAATTGTCCAGTCATTTGGTTATCTTCGCGGTAGTGCTGACAAGAGGACCTCGTGGGGGCCGAAAGAAAGGGGGTCTTCCGACAAGAGGATGTACACGATGAGGCTGAGAGTAAACCATCAAAATTTCAAAACACTTCAATAGAAAACAGAGAGAATCCTGAATGATTTGACGTTGCTGAGTATCAATTATCTTTCCTCCAATGTTCAATCTCACATTATCGGCGCCAATCCCTATCAAAAGCTATCTTTCTTGGGGCGTTTGGGCTCATTTTGGGTTGCCTGGCCGTACATCACTCTATACCTTATCCGGATCGATTTGGATCGCCGAGTGGCTCCCAATATGAAGCCGAGACATACCGTGAAGACAACCTCAGAAGCCAATGTGAGACCACCTTCACCCTATTTTTCTAGCCTTCTTTCATACTTGGAGTACCAATTCACGCATAGAGCTTCTGGTTTGGAAGTTTCGATGTCGAAAACTCCAAGAACCTCACACTTCTCATCGACACTAGCTCCTCGGGTGTTTTCGTGAACCCCAGCCTTTACAAGACAGGGGCTCAGTCTGTTGATATCCACTCGACGTTCACAAATACCTACGGGACCACAGAGAGTGATGGCTCGGGAACCGGAACAGTACGTAGTACTGGAATCTCTTCACTAATCAAAAGAAGCCAATCACGGGGAATTTAACAGGTTACTGGTTTGCTGTACAATGACACTGTACGGTCAAGTTTGATACTGTCGCTGTGCGCCAGACTATTGGATTGGCACAGGCTGTAGAAGGTGGCGAGGCCTTGATACCTTCCGATGGCATCGTGGGTTTTGCTGGCCTGGAGGTGTATTCCTTTCACGGCGCACCTCCCTCCTTCTTCCACAGCCTGTGCGAGCAGGGAGAGGTGTCCCCCTGCCGATTTGGTATTACCCTTGGCAATAATGAGAAAGGTACTCAGGTTCTAGGTGGTCTGGATAAGTCACTCTTTAAGTGAGAACTGAGCACCACTCCTGTTATTCAAGAGTGGGCGTTTTATGCCGATATCGCTCTCTATGGAAAGATCATTAAGAAAGAGCGTTGAGCTTGACACGGGAACTGCGACAGTAATTGGGTGAGTATCAAATGACATCGAGAGTATGGAGATTTCTAACCGAGTTTTAGTCCCCCCGACGACGTCATTGCGATCTTCAAGGCTGCATTGATTCAATACCTTGTTCAAACCTCTCAGGACGCTGGTGCTTCCGTCGTTGGGTGCTTCCCCTGCAACCAACCACCCACGCTGGGACTATCGATCCCTTCTCAGAGTAGCGCGACCGCCGCTGCAAGACAGAATTCGAAGCTTATCAGCCATCATGGCTCCGTCTTCAATATTGCACCTGACCAGTGCATTGCGGCCGATAATGGAGACAACAACTGTACAGCCATTCTATCTGGCACAGACTCGTTCCCTATTGCCGATCGATGGGGTTCGCCCCTCGAGGTGTGCAAATTGACAATATCGGGTCGCTTGTGATTGAGTGGAGAGACGAAAGGCTCTCTTGAGTAAACTTGTAACAGAGTATACTGTGCGATAATCCACAGAGTTAACGCGGATTGATTTTGATACAAACACTTCCATTAGGTACTCCGGCATCTAGTGACCATACTGCCGGGAATCGCGTGGCGAATGCCAACTTCAAAATAGAATATCTGAATGCCCTGTCCTGCTTAATGCCCTTCCTCCCGAGAGAGGAGAAGTTTATATGCCGGCACAACACCAAATCACCCCAGATTTCCCCCAAGATATCAGTAGACCTGATCCCCTATCTACTGCAGACATGAATAGCATTAACCGGGGGTGCATCGGCCCGACGACAATTGCCAGGAATGTGACCCGTGACGACCAACTTGCCGATGCTTACTCCACCCTGCGTGCGACCGTATCTCGACAGGTCTCCGTCGCTGAATCGACTCATTATTTAGAGCACGCTCAGTGCTTTTGGGAGATAGGCCAATTTTTTCCATACTTATTTAATTCGCTGTCTTATCATGTCCAGCCTTGACCAGGTGCCCGGCTCTGACATCAAGCCTTGGGCCCGTCCGGAAGCCCAAGGCTACTGTTTCATCAACGCCAATGTTGTCGATGTACAAGCGGGGAAGCTCTTGGTAGGCGCCACTGTCATCACTCGTCACGGCAAAATTCAATCTGTTGCCGTCTCTACTCCAAATCCCCTTCCAAGCGATACCACGGTCATCGATTGTACAGGACGCTATCTTTGTCCAGGCCTGTTCGACGCCCATGTGCATCTTTGCGCTGTACCAGGGTTCAAAGAGCTATCCAAGGCATTTGGAAATCCTAATGATGTCCACTTGCTTCGACAACCTTATACGGCGGCTCAGATGCTGCATCGAGGCTTCACCAGCATTCGTGACTGCGGTGGTGCCCAGCTTGCAATCAAAGAAGCCATCGAGGATGGAGTCTTTCCTGGGCCAAGGATCTTCATCTCTGGTCATGCATTGTCTCAATTCGGAGGGCACGGCGATCTTCGCGGGTCGTACGAGCCTACTGAGTGCTGTGGTGGTACTCATAGCCACAACAATTTAGGCCGACTCTGCAACGGTGTTCCAGAATGCATGGCTGCAGTACGTGAGGAGATCCGCTGTGGCGCAGATTTTATCAAAATCATGGGCTCTGGAGGCGTCGCATCTCCCACTGATAAGCTGGAGCACCTTCAGTTTACGTCTGCTGAGATCCAGGTAATGGTCGAATGTGCCGATAACGCCGGAATTTTCGTTACGGCCCATGCCTACACTGTCAAAGCCATCAGGCACTGTATTGATAACGGCGTGCGAGGAATCGAACACGGGAATTTCGTCGACTCGCCAACCGCCAAGCTGATGGTGGAGAAAGGAGTCTACCTCACGCCGACCCTCATCGCTTATGCGCAGATGGCGTCAGAGCGCTGGAAGGGATACCTGCCTCCAGAGTCGCAGACGAAGAACTCCCAAGTCTTGAAATCGGGTCTCGAGGCTCTAAGAATTGCTTCAGAGGCAGGTGTAAAAATGTGCTATGGCTCTGATTTACTCGGTCCATTGGGTTCTGCGCAGACGCAGGAGTTTTCCCTTCGGTCACAGGTTTTGAAGCCACTGGAGATTTTGCAAAGTGCGACAACCAACCCGGCGAAGATGATGGGCTGCGAGAATTCACTGGGACAGATCAAGGAAGGGTATCAGGCCGACGTTGTTGTCTTGAGTCAAAATCCTCTCGAGGATGTAACTGTCTTTGACAACCCCGAGAAGTATGTGCTTGGTGTGATGAAAGATGGTCGGGTCTATAAGAGTCGCTGGAGCTCTTTGCCCGAGGACTGGGAGATCCCAGTAAGAGTCAAGTACAATTGACTAGCATAGAAAGACGGACGAGCAAATGGCTCTCGAAAAGTCCAAGTGACAGCTCAAGGTTGCATGTTCCTCACTTTAGCGAGTATCCATTATCAACACCACTCGCAGAGAGCTCCATCAATATTCTCAAAGCACAATGTGTTCAAAAGTATTAGAATTGGTCAACCCCGAGCAATCCCAGGCATACAACCCAGTAAGGCCATCCCATCAGCAAAGCCTGCTCATCGTTGCGAAGTCCAGAGAAAAGCTCCTGGTCCGTTCCATATAGCCACCGGTAGGTTCCAGCTTCCATAGCACGGTGCTGTGGTAAGAACGAAGCACTTGTGAAACATGTCTTCATCAAAGGCTTGCCACGAGGACCGTAGTCCAGCGACAGACTGGGATACTGGCCATTCCTGGGTCTGTCCCGGCTCAATCAGATTGCGATTTGACGTAGATGCTTCCTCTTGTACGGTCAACCACTCCGCCCATTGGTTGTAAGCAGAGGTTGAGCCTGAATCCACATCTTCCTCCTGCCTCTTGTCGCTGTAGCTGGCGCTATGAAGCTTCTCCGCAGCCTTGGTCGTGATTAAATGTACAGCCTCCATAAATCCGACGCCGATTTGAGCAGACATGTTCCCACAGCCATCCTTCTCAAACAGTCCAGGCCGAATGTCACCCGAGCCCCGTACCCGGAATCGCGACCTAGGATACCTGCAACCAGAGTCACTATCGTTGCGATGCTGCAACCCTGGAAGTCGGTAAAAGAGAATCCTGTCATGATTTTGGTGTGAGTCAATCATTCGAAAAGTTGCAAGAGTTTTCTCGCGGCCTTTGCGCAGGATTCTGAGACTCTTCACGGTATCACATACTTGGGGTGTGTTATAGGTGCTCAGCATAAAGGTGCTGTCGTAGCCTGGACCGCACGACAGTCACAAGTGAGGCCTTGCCCATAGTGATCCATGAATAGTAGTAATTCAGGTAGAGATGGTACACGGTACGGTAGCTTGAATCCAGGTTTGGGTCGATGCGATCTAGCTTGAAATTCTGGGGCAGAGACTCTGTCCACTTTAGACCTGCCTCCCACTTTGAACAACGAGAAACCTGGGCTTCGGCTGTAGGCGAACAAAGAAACATGGAATCTCACAGAAATGCAATTGCCAGAGACCGACGAGAAATTTCAAACAAAGAAACTTCCCACAACATATACCAGCAAATCCCCCGGTCGAAACCATCTTCTTCTTTTCCCCCAACGTCCTCAATTCAGAGAACAACTTTATCAAAGTCCCCAATCCGTTTCAAAACGTTCAAGTCCACCAAGATGGGTAAGCATTCCTGATCTTTTTCTTTCCATTTACTTTCGTTAACAGATGAACAGCTTCCCCTATTTCCAACGCTTTGCTGTCCGGAGGTTCGGAAGATTCTGATCTGAAAGGGAATGAGCCTGGAAAAGAGAAGGAAAAAGAAAAGGATGACAATGGTAGTAAGGAGAAATCTTCCAAAACAAAGGGAAAGGAGAAGAAAAAGATGTTCTTCGAGAACAAATGGTTCAAGAATCCTTTGAACGATCCGACGGTGCAGAGTACCAAGAACTTTATACCGGCTTGCGAAGCTTACGATCGTCTTGGAGAAATTATTGACGAGGCCGGAGTTGCCCGGAAAATTCTCAAGGATTGGCTAATTGAGCATGGCCTGCTCGACGAGTCTGAAAGCTCTTCGTCGGAATCGGAAGAAGAGGCGGATTCGAATCCTTTCGGGGAAGCGTACAAGATGCTGAAGCGTGAGTTGGGTCTTGACAATGATTAAACGGTACTCTGTGTTAGGTCTCAGTTGAATACGACTTTCCAAAATTTCCACCGTTCCAGAGCTATTTGGGTGGCACTGCCCATGGCGGGTTTTCTATCTACCGGCGAGTCGTGTAGTTAGCCGCGACGGGCCCTTCAAGACTTCAGCCTCGTTATAGGCAAATTATATGGAGTCCTCCGTAGTTGTACTCGTTCACAGCAATTCTCGGGGTCGGAATGTGGAGGTGGCATAGGGGACCGTTGGAGTTTGGAGTCTAGACTTAAGACCACTGGATCACAAGCCCTATTGCTAGATTCAGAAGCGGTTCCACGATGCCTGTAACTTAATTTCTAGCTTTCATCATGAGACCACTCGCACCTGTGGCTGAAACATAAGGACGAACTTAAGTGTTAGACCCGCGTCAGTCTAGAACACAGATGTCACAGGAAGGACAGACACCTTTTGAACGTGCGACCCTGAAGCTGTCCGCAGCGGGGAATATGTAGCTGGAAGCTTATGGACCACCACGTATTACCGCAATGGCACAAGGTTCAAAGGCTTTTTGGGTATGGAACTCTAGCTCCATAACGCTAGTTTTTTGAAGCGTTAACAGATCACATAAGCACTCATGGTTTGCAAGCAAGAAAACAAAACCCCAGAATGAAACACACAACCCCGCAAGTGGAAAAGCCAGGTATAATATGAGAATCCCAATGACCATGACAGAAAAGACGAGCCCGAAGAAGCAGATGGAAACAAATGAAACATGATATGTTCAAGGAAGAAACTCAGCAAGACGTGAAGACCTCACATCTGCATCTTCTCATCCCCATCGGCGTCACTAGCACCGAGGGCACCGCCGGGTATCCGTCCCTCGTTCAATTCCTTTTCCAATCGTGTGATCTCCTGCAAGCTCTTAGCTTCACGAATCATCTTCTCCACGCGCTTTCGTTCAGCATCGGTGAGTTTAACACGGATCGCCTTGTCGGTTGTGGCAGCAGCGGCCGCGGCGCTGGACGCATCGAATGCCCTGGACTTGATACCCATGATCTTCGAGGCGAGAGGCGAGGGCTGGTCCACGGTTCCGAACAGCTCCTTGGCCTTCTTGCGCTCCACATCCTTCACCTTTTGGTAGTCAAGGAATCGTACCGATGGTGCCAGCCAGATAATCCAGTACCGATAATTCTGAAGAAGCGAGTTAGGGGATCCGTCATTTCACGAGCCGCAAACCTCCTTCAAGAATGGGATTGCCTACCTCCTTGCGTGTGATAGGATTCTCCAAGAGGACCAGATGTGTGAGTTTGTGGAGGGTGCGCAGCGATTCAACATCCGCTAGCTCGGACAGATGATTCGACGTCAACACCAAAGTTGTCAGAGACGGAATCGATGATCCCAGATTCGGTTGGATATGACTGATTCGGTTGCGCGCTAAAAGAAGAGTACGAAGGCGAGGGAAGAAAGGGAAGTTCCCGAGGGAAGAGAGGTCGTTGTCCGTGAAATCAATAGCATCTTGGTCCTGCAGGGCGGTTAGCACAGACTTTGAAAGAGGAACCACGACAGCAGCAGCGCAGCAGCAGCCAAGCGTACTACAAGGCGGAGAAAGGTCATGGCTGGCCCAGCAGATTGCATCACTCACCTTGGCGATACCCAAGTTCTCGATTGCGGGGATCTTGTGCCCTACACGCGACGCACAAAGACGATATCAATCCAGCTCTTGTTTCAAGATGTAGTACCTGTTCTTTTCAGGCAGGTGGTGTAGTAGTCAGACGCACCTCGAAGATCCAGCTCACGGTCTTTGAGTGGATTGATGTATGATAGGGAATTTTGGATGAGCTCGACGGTCAAGCGCATGGCGGCGGTGGCGGTGGTCGAGGTTCAGTGATTGAACACGGGTTCAGATGGGAGACTCTAGAAATTTTGCAAAGAGAAAGCACGGGAGAAGCGAAATACAGAGCGCCGAGTCAAAGGAAAGCTACAATTGATGTGAGAAGATCAGTCGCAGTTTCTCCAGAGAGCATCTCCAACCGCAGCCCTTTCTGCCGGGCGGTCAGGGTACACACGTGATAGCTGTGGTTTCCTTATCCGCCAGAACAGCCTACAGTAGTAGGACCAGTTCAACGCCGAAATAATTGATACTTATGTTTTTCTACAATCATTTAAAAGACAGCTCATTGGTACTTTGAAGCAATGTATTAGTCTATATTCATTAAAACGTCTTTAGCAAAGTGCTAATGGTACACTGTCATTGTATCGAAATCACCCGGATCAGATCGCAAGCTCTGACACAGAAAAAGTACTCCAGAGCACACACGGGGAAATATGGACCAAGAAGAGAAAGCCCACGCTGCTCAAAACACAGCAACGCCTGAAAGAGGAAAACTCCCCATAGAAGGCAGAAACGAAGCGCGCTGGATGGATCACCAGCACTCGCGTTCGAGCCAATTAACTCCATTTGATAATGCGATGCAAACGCAGAAAAAGAAGAGAATATATCAGGCATCCAAGAGCATCATCCAATTCAAGATGCATCAGTTACGTTAATCGTCGGCAAGGGGAGTCATGCTGGGGGACTTTTGATGGTGAGATCTCGTGGGACTGGTGGCCCTCGATCGACGGCCGTTGGTGGTGGGCCCCAGGGCGATCGGTGCCAGATGGTCTCGGCTTTCAGTCCTGACCACCAAGCCTGCCCGATCCATGGCAATCCCTGAATCACCGCTGATCCCTAGGCCGATAGTGCCCGACGAGGTGTTGTCAAGTGTATATTTCAAGCTGGGCGGGTTGCTGCTACTGCCCCAGCTGGAGGCTCGCTTTGGCGGCCGCACACCCATTACATCGCCCTCGGAACACCGGCCAGGGTCCGCGTCACTGCCGTCGGAGTCGGTCACACCAAGTTCAAAATCTTGCGCGCCTTCCTCCATGACCCGCTCGTAAGCAGTGCCATTCCGGTTCAAAAAGGGAAGCATCGCCCCAAGTCCCTTTCGCTTCTTCGGGTGATTAGGGTGAGATGGTCCACCACGACGGAGCAAATTGTTGATCTGCAAGTAAATACGGGACCGGCGGCTGCGCCCACACAGGAAGAAGCACGCCACGGCAATGATGAAGAGGAACAAGAGAATGCCGGGAATCCGACGAGGCGAGTCTCCGTCGAACAGTGTATCATGCCAGTGTTCACTGTGGAATCCCTCTGAGTCAGGAAGCAGCTCGACGCTGGGATACTGGAAGTCCGGAGGAATGCCAGGAACATTGCTGCCAAAACCAACAGGAAGAGCCGCTTCCTCAACTTGCGCGGGCACTTGCGAAGAAGCGTAGAGAACAATCTTGCCCAATGTCCAGCTGACCTCAGTCGAGTCGATCTTGTTCACAGCCTGAAAAGCATCCAAATAACCTTTCTCTTTGGTGTGAGCCAAGACTTCTTTGGTCCCGTTGTGACGCGAGCCCGATGTATCTTCCAGACCGACCCGAGGCACTCCAATACCATCGTGCAACATGTTGATGATCCATGAGGCCTTGAAGCAGACCTCGTTGGCCTTTTGTTGATCCACCTTCTTTCCCCACTTGTGTTCATGAATACCGTCCTCGATTGACGCCCAATCCTGTGAACAGAAGGTCTTGACTCGCTCCTGGTATGTGTTGAAGTCGTAAGCCTTGTCCTTGTATCCCATTTCGAAGATCTCATGAGTTGTATGCCAGTACTCGCTGATGCCGATAAAATGGTTCACATCAAAGTCGATAGCAGGGACATGAACACCATGGAGAAGACAAGGGTGATCTGAACAAGGTGCATCCTTATCCAGTAAAGGGTAGGTCTGCCGCAGGCACTCGTCAAACTTGCCTGTACCGAGCAAAGAAGGTCCCGCAGCGTCGGCGGGCACAACATCCTTGCCGTCCAACGTAGTGCGTAGCCCTTCCGGCAGACAGGGATCTGGCAGCTCCTCGACTTCGGGGCCCGCCGCGGCTTGCAACGCCTCCACGTACCGACGGCGAGCTTCGTGCACGCCAAACTCCAACCACGAGGTGACAAAGACCCTATGCTCTTGGATCGAGCCGTCGACATTCCGAAGACGCAGAAGAGTTAGGTCATTGGCGTGCTTCTCGGTCTCCGTAGCATTTGGCGCAAACGCAATCTGGGCCGAAGCACCTCCCATATCCAAAAATCCATAGGTGTGATGTCCTTTGCCGTGGTCGTGTCTCTCGGGCGCATCGAAAGCTTCCATCAGATAGTTTGTGGCAATCCATCCATACAGCCCTTCCGTCACGCCTGGGATAACCTGAATGTGAACGCCGCAGTCGGGCAGGAGGAAGTCGGAATTGGCGCGAGCATAGCTGCAAATTTGATCGAGAAGAAGCTGCCGCTCGAGGTTCCCTAGTAGTCGCATGCCGGCTGTCGCAAGTAGGAAAATCGGGGTATCTTTAGCATCCTCTAGGGGAACGATGCTCTTTGCATGATCCAAGAGCTCGGCCAAGTGATCGGGTCCAACAGCCTCGGGTCGATCGGCGAAAGAAGAAACGCCTTTGCGACGAGCGAATTGTCAGTACCTGGTACATTGAGTGCCTCGCAGGCGCCGGATGCTCACCTGGATGGATCTTCTTCACCCATTCCTCCTTGGTTTTGATTTCAGGAAGCGACTTCAAGTCATTGTCATCGGCCTTCTTGCGAGCGGCCGCATTGCGCAACCAACGATAAACATGAACACGAGTCCCCTACACGATTGCAGATCAGCGGCTGACACCCAGAGGACGTGGGTCGGGTTCATTGGGGATCAACGTTGACGTACAGACGATCCAGCGTCCAGGACGACGCCATAACGCCCTGCAGATTCCAATGTTAGTTGTTGGGGCTAATTTCTTTGAGATTTGATCGCGAGGTCCAACCGAGGCGAGACGTACACTTGCCCATTTGGACTCGAGACTATCCACAGAGCATGACCAGCTGGCGACCAGATAAGAGCGAACGGAGGGTTTGAGAGGAGCGGAATGGGCTTTCTCAAGTACGGAGACTGAGTTCGAAGGCAGGAGGCAGGAAGGTAGAATTGCTAGTTGAACGAGTGACAGGAAGGCGAACAGTCTTGGAGGAGGAAAGTACGGGGATGGAAAGATCTGGAGAGAACTGGAGAGTTGACTGGAGAGATAAGGAGTGTCTCTGGGACTCCAGGAGTCTCAAAACGGCGACGCGACAGCGGGAGGCAAATACAGTACGTGACGAGGGGCGAGACCACTAGAGTGGGTGACCATACACAACGGAGGCAAAGCTAGTGGGTCCAGGGCAGCCGCATGGGGAAAGGTACAATACGGTGACGCTGCATGACCGGGTGCCGTAATTTAGGCTCTGCGGGCCCGTTGGCCTTAGACTTTTCCGTCTCTCTCGTGTCTATTTTTTCCTTTCCTTCACTTTAGTCTTTCCCAAGTTTCGCTACTACGCTTGACGTAGTAAGGCCCCACTTCATCTACCATGACTGGCCACCAGCCACTGGGATGCTCTTCGATTATTAGTTTTGCTTCACACTTCATGAACCCCAATGCTCTCAATATGGCCTCTTTCTTCCTCTCCAGTCTGCATTGGCAAGGGAAGGTCGCGGAAGTTTGTTCCATGGATTCGTCACCCCGGAATGAAGTCCCCGCGGTGTAACTTGCATTACCGTCGTAACGTCGTTACATCTGGACAACCACACCCTCGATCCCTGCTCGTGTTGATCCCGTCCTTCTACAGGGACGCATCCCGCGCTAATATCAGCCTAGCAGGGCTTTGGGGGTCACCATGGTGCGTCAGTGTACGTCAGCTCATACTTCCCCCAGGGTGATGGGGCCGACCACCCTGCAACACCCTGCGTCGTGATACGTTGCGCTCGCAACACACTCGCCTTGGCAGCCTGTGCATCCCCTCTGTAAACTGCGGGGCCGCCAAGCTGCTCACTCGTCCTCCCTCTAGAAAGATCAGAAAATCTTGGAAGCGAAGGAGAGAACGCGTGGTAAACTTTGCCTATGGTATCGCTGCGCAAGTGTGGGCAAATCAGGGGATCTGAAGAAAAAGCCAAACCGTCGTTGACTGCTCATGTTTCATTTTCATGATTCAACTTCGTATGGAGAGTCTGTTTTTGTATGGAACTTTCAGGGTCTCGGGAGTCCAACGATCTTCGGTAGGCCACGCAATCACCCCCACCTTTCAGCCTCTCAACGGAGGTCAAACCTTGGCACCGCGACTGTCAAAAAGAGTTCAGGATCTGTTGCAACTTGCTACGTAGTACTGTTCATGGAAATATGACACCGTGCACGGTCCTCAGCGATGACCACCATGACTTGCGCATTGTTCTCGATTCTTCTCTGAATTGACTTCGATTACAGCTTCAGATCCTTGGGTCCCGGTAGGGACTCATTCAGCATACTGGCGGGGACTGGCGTCGATGATGAAGACACAAACAGTTCGTCGAGGATAGCCCGCTCCCCAATCTGCTCATCAAGGAATTGTGCCCGGTCCAGACCAACCATCTCTGCCTCCTCGCGCACCCGCAGCTGCATACCCGGAATCCATTTCAAGATATAGAGCAAGATGCAGGACATGGTGAACGCATATGCAGAGATCGCACACACCTCCGCCAATTGTTTCCCAACCTGCATCCCGTTCCCGTCGATGCCACCCGTGGCTTCGGTCGCGCCATCCAACGCCGCAACCGATTGCGACGCAAAGATGCCCGTCAAAAATGCGCCGACCATGCCTCCAATACCGTGCAGCTTAAACACGTCCATGCCCTCGTCGATACGCATCCAATTGTTGATGTCCTGGAGCAATGCGCAGACGATACTCGTGAGGAACCCAATACAGGCTGCAAGCCACACGGAGACAAAGCCGGCGGCTGGGGTAATCCCAACCAATCCGGCAATCGCGCCCTCGCAGGCGCCCACCACGGAGAATTTTCCACGGTTCTTGATCGAGTCTACCAAGACCCAGCCAAGAACGCCCGTGCACGCTGCCGTATTTGTGTTGAATGCTGCCAGCATTGCTCTGACACTCGCGTTGAGGGCCGAGCCACCCTATTGAGACCGAAAAGTAAGACAACACTAATCCACTAATCTTTAGTCGCAGGGCATCAACTTACGTTAAATCCAAACCAACCAAACCATATCAGGGTTGTCCCAAGGAAGACCAGCGTAGTATTGTGAGGCTTTCCATGCGAGGTCTCATCGACATGCTTTCGCTTTCCCAGGACCAAGGCATAGGCAAGCGCAGACCAGCCCGATGCAATATGGACAGGACCTCCACCCGCAAAGTCCAGAGACGGCAATTTGTACAACCATCCATTGCTGTTCCAGGTCCAGCAGGCCACGGGACAGTAGACTACAGTCGCCCAGCAGAAGCTGAAAACCAGCGATGGAAGCATGTTTCCTCTTTCAAAGGCACCGCCGACAACGATCATCACCTGGGAATATTGTCAGCTATCCGATCATCGCAGTTGCTCTTCCGACCGTTACTAACCGTGCATGCACAGAACAAAAGTTGGTAGAAGCAGAACACGATCTCAGGCAGAACCGCTGACCCCGGCGAGGGAGCAGCCATGACATTCCTCAACCCGAAGTTCTCAAGATTTCCAATAAAGGGACTCGCATTGCGAGAATATGCCAGCGAATAGCCCCAGAAGATCCATTGGAAGGTTGTCCTAGGCCCGGCGTCAGCAAATGGACCCTCAATCGAGACTGAAGAAGAAGATTGAACAAAACATACACGGCCACGATCATGAGAGATTGGAACAGCAATGCTAATGCGGACTTCCTTCGAGCCAGGCCACTGTAGAGTAGACCAATGCCCGGAATGATCAACCAGACGATGAATCCGCAAAAGACAATGTAGGTATAGTTCCATTCATAGCCGACGAACTGGGCGTTCACGTCGACCGTTAAGGGATCGCCGCCGCTTGGCTCGGAGGCATTGTACACGGGCTGTTTGGACGGAGTCAATAGCTAAGCTCAATCAATCCAGGGTGATACATACAGCGTCAGCCATGTCCGAGGATCTTGATGAAGTTCACTTTGGCTTAAACAATCGAACCTGCAATAAAGAGCGAGTAATGAATGTCCGATGAAGAGCCAGATTGCTCCACGTAAGATGGATGGAATCAACGATAAGGCTCAGGACAAGAGGCAAGATATACCAACCTTAGTCCTAGAAACTATCCTCATCTTGACTCACGATAATCCACAACCTATTACTCAATCGCCTTATCTACACTCCGACAGCCAAGATTCCACACTCGCTTTTGTCTCCCAGAAACGAGGGTAGACAAGTTCGACTTAAGGCATCTCAATCAAGTCAGTCTCAAACTTTCCCACAGCGAATGTCCGATCGGAGGCGAGTGCCGATATCTTCTATAGAAGATATACAATGGTCCAAGACGGAGCCAACTGTTTTTGCTTCATGTGGTGTTGACGGTTAC
>JAXQJV010000968.1:0-11581 GCA_037042255.1 Penicillium sp. PG106-07D
ATACCCCTTCCCCTCTTCCAACGCCTCCTTCTCCTTCCTCAGCCGCTTCTCCATCCACCCCTCCTCCTCCCCACCCATCCACACCCTCTGCACAACACCCTTCTCCTGCATCTGCCTCGCCTTCAACTTCTCCAACTCCTCACCAACAGAGCTACTCTTCGACTGAGCCTCCGCCTCACGAATCTGCGCATCCCGCGCCGCCCGTAATCGGGCCTGAATTTCTTCCGCGCGCTCGCTGGGCAATTCCCGCATGATGCTGGGGCGAGCTATCCGCGCCTCGATGCGCTCGACGATACTGCGCCCTGTCCGCTCACGGGTGATGTGGTTTGCGGAGATGGCGAATGCGCTGGCCAGCAGGACGGTGAGGTGATCGAATTTGCGGGGTGGAAGGGCGATTAGCACGGGCGAGGCAACGAGGAAGGTCATCGCGGCGTAGTTTTTGAAGCGCTCATAGTCTGCTCCGCGGGGGTCTTGGGTGGTTGGTGGTGGTTGTGGGGTTTGAGTTGCCATTGTGATGGACTGCGCAGTATCCTGTGCTTCGCTGGGACTTGTAGCAGGCGAGTATCATGCGATTTGGGATGTGCATCGATCTTCAAACTTGAATGCGCGCGTCTCGGCGAAAATTTACGGTAGACACAATCAGCCAAGCGTGCAGATCATGTGACAAGGCCTTGGCTCCGCTGGGGATGCATTGAGCGATTGGAACTACTCGACGAGCGAACCATTCCAGTAACAAAAACGCATGATTTGGTTCAGCCACATTTGTTTTTGCTTTGTCTACCCAGAAGGCCAGAAACCAAGAAACCCTTCGACATCACCTCGGTGCTCGACTTGTCTCATTGAATCCCTCGCCCGCTGGTGAAACTCATCTCAGCCACAGTCTAGACCGGTCGGGTACAACGAGAGCAGAAAGCGCACTGAAGTATCAACCGTTGGACAAGCGCATATACAACCTGCCCATCAGTATCCGCGGCAGGCGAGCGATGATAAACGGACCTAAGAGTTTCGGGATGTTCGAAAATGACGAAGCTTGACGAAGCTTAGCGGGGGCCGAGCACGCTGAATGGCTCCAGTAGAGGAGAAGTGGATACGATCGGATATGTGGGCTGGGGAATCGTATCGGCAGGTATCACTGCATTTCCACTGCAATACAGCAGTTCCCTCAATCCATTGAAAGGCTGAACCTGATTTCAGGGGGATTTTTCAACAAAGAACCTTTGGTTCATCCACATGACCCGGTGGAACGTAAGCTTCTGTTCGAACTTTACAGGATGCTTGCTTGGCCGTTGCCCCAACTTCCCGGTGATCATCGTGGGATAACGTGGCGAAGCTCTAGCCTTCTGTGGAACTCATCCTGCGCCACCGACGAATGTCCTGAAATAGTCGGTCGGAGTGGTTCGCATCCTATCACACGGCATATACCCTGCAGGGATGTTCCGCTAAAGTCTTCCTTGCAAGATTACGTTCATTATTATGACGCAGTGAATCAGAGATGGTTGATCAACATGCGTGGACGCTGGATAGGTAGGTACCTCTGTGAGCCACTCGATACACGAGGATTCCGTGAAAACATTAGCGACCACTACTTTACAGTAAGTAGAACCAAAGTACCCAATACATAATAAAAATGTTCCAGTCAATTCCGTATTAGTCCTGCAGGATACGGACACCCTCGTGCTCGAATCGTCATATAAACACTCGGTGGCCCCTCATCCTATCTTTTGCTCCTATCCCATAATCTCATTTCGGTATCTTTACACCCCCCTCTTTTCCCCGATCCATCTCACTCAGCTACACAAACCTTCACAATGTTCGGCAACGGTCTCTTCAACTGGTTCTCCTCCAAACAGGAGCCCAACGGCGCTACCTGGGACGCAACCGCTGCCACTGTCCAGAATCAGCAGCCCACTAGCCCCGAGGCTCCCTCTACCGAGCGCGTTGTCACTGAGCAGCCCGTACGTAGCTCCCTTACCTCATGGCGAAATCGCTTTAGCTCGACTTGGATTTATTTTCGCTAATCCTCGCCTTGCTTTGCAATGCTAGAACTCCCATGAGAATATGATGAAGCTCCGCGGTGGCGGTGCCGGCGATGTTTGCTGCGGCCTGTAAGTAGTCCCCTCACCAAAAACCCACTCCACCATGTGCTCTGGCCCGGGACATCAGCGATCCCTACCATCTGCATTCAGTGTACGATGGAGGCGCTTTAGAGCTTAGGCACCGATGCCTCTTGTATGAAAGATTGCTGATACATACCAGCTGCGCCGGTCTCGCCTGCTTCGAGTGCTGCGAGGACTGCTGCTAAATAGCTCGCTGTGCTCATTTAGTCCCGTCCGGTCACCACCTCCTTTAATGCTATTTGCGTTCGCGACGCCCCGGTTTTTTAATGATTGTGCTCTAACGTCTCGTCGGTTTCGTTTAATGCCTTGAGCCTTGTGTCCTCTGGCGCGGATAGCATGACTGTCTGACGCTTGGAATTGGATTCGGGGCTTTTTACGAGAATAGCCTTCAGTCATGCAATTTTATCAATTTTAAGAATCCTTAGGCAAATAATTCAACATTAGTTACGTTGAATACCTTTCTCGATATATCTGCTTGATCATTCGGTATACGACGAAAAGAGTAGAGATTTGCGAAAGGCAAGTCCGAACAGAAGTAAACCTGAAACGGTTTTTTGATATCCTGATATATAGGTATACGACTATTCATACTGGTCAAAGTCACGAACATTCCCCTTGAATATTCAAGTTTTTGAATTCACCATCGGAAGGGCTTAGTCCGTTTCGAATACTAGAATCGCGAGAAGGGCAACCTGCCAAGCCCTCGTTAGCACCGATATTCCCAGTCTGGAGAGATTTTTGCTATGAAAACTTACCACTTTCCCCGCAAAGTAATCACAGCCCAATTATTCCCATCCGCATCAGTCTCCTTCTCCACCTTAGTTGAGAAAGAAATAGCACTCATAATCCCATCTCCGAACTTCTCATTCAACACCGCCTTATACGCATACCCATAATTCTGCACAATCTCATACAGCCGGTAGATCAAAGGCTCCTTGGGCGGCATCTCGACCGACTTGCCCCGATCAGGGAACCCACTCAGCTGTTCCTCCAGCAGACCATGGTTGACGCCGAGCAGCTCAGACAACTTCTGGATATCCTCCGGCGAAGCTTTAGCTTGGCCGTAGAAGATGGCAGCGGCAGCAACTTCGTTGCGACCAATGTGCTGGCCAATCTGCTCAAAACTGAGCTTCTTGCTCGCTTTGGCTTGGAAGAGGGTTGCCGAGGAGGCGGGAAGGTTAGGGTGCTGGGAGGTCTGGAGATGCGTGTTAATACGGATGGAAGTTGGATTAATTGTGATAATGAGGGTTCGCTTACATCGAGGGTGGCGAGGGACATGGCGTTCAAGGCGTTGAGAAGTGAATATTCAGTAGAATAATTGTTATCAGATTGAAAGCAGACGGGAGATGAGGGAGATGACGGGCGTCCAGGGCTCGACATTTCTATCGACTTCCCTCCCTTCGGAGTCTGATGGTTGCCACCTGCACTGATGCGGGGCAGATAAGGACCGGTTTGATGCTGGCGATGACGTGCGGGGAACCTCCTACGTTACTCACGATTGTGCTGGCTATTTCTCAATCTACTGGTTTGGAATGCCATATAGTGACGGGAGAATAATCTGATAAAGAAGTATCTTGTTCTTTATGATAAACAAGGCAGTGTTTCTATCGATGAAGACATATTGTCAAAGACCACTACAACTAGGCTTGGGGACCCTGATAGTCGACACGTCCGCAGAGATAGCCTGATGCAATTGAAGCGTTGTCTAGAGTGGCCCGTATCCAGGTACGAGAGAGCATATATATTTTCAGATTATCTTACCATTACTTATCTGAAGCAAAACCTTTGATTCAAAGGTATCATGAACTGCCTGCCTACTTTTCAAGTGATGGAGCTGGTAGGGCTGAGAACATGGAATCTGGCGTCAGATACCTACCATATAATTACCCACACGATCGCAACCAAGAGCTCAGGAAGGTCACACCTCACACATCATACATTTCAAATACCTCAACATAGCACATTATTTGTCGCAAATGGAAGCCTCACGGAGAATCAGAACATTAATGTCAATCTGAGTTCAAATTCCGATCACTTTCGTCGATCTCCTCATTCTCAGCCATGCTGATCCGCTCGCCAGCTGTCAGGCGATCCACGGCCACGTTGCATTGCACGGCCCCACCCTCAGCTCGAGGAACCAATGCACCAACAAGGTTGTAAACACCACGACTCGAACGACTCTATCGGTATATACCAGATGAGCTGAGTTCCTCTTACACTCGATAGCACTTGGCCTTGTTCACTCAGTTTAGCTCAGCCTCTACGCCATCCAGCATCCCAAAATTGCGGAGCCTAGCGACTTGTTCCACCATCTCGAACACAGCCACCCTCCCGGCTCCATCGTGGCTGGGCAGCGGGGCATTCGGAGCTCTTAAAACAAATCCCCGCCCCAGGCAACGCGTGTTCCGTTGATTTCCTTTGCCGTTTGTTCTTTCCATCTTACACTCATCTGTCGCCATGTCGCAAAATGATGACTTGGCCTATGGCCGCTACTACGAGTCGGAGCGTGGGTCGGGCGATGGCTCCAGAGGACTGAGCGACACCTTTAAGAAGTTCAAGGATACCTATAAGGGTCACTCCAAGCCGTCTGGTCAGGGATACAGTCAGGGTGGTGCTCAGGGGGTAAGTGTGGTTTATGCAATTCCTTCGCAGATCCCTTCTAACGTATTCACTCTTCGCAGCAGAACTACCAGGACCAGAGTCAAGCCCCATACGGATATAGCCACAGTCAGCAAGGTCAGCAAGGACAACAGGGTCAGCAAGGCCAGCAGCAGTATTCTTCGGGTCAACCCCCGCAGTACCAAGGGCGGCCCCAGAATGAGGATAAACTTCAAGGCCTCTTGGGCAAGATCCAAGGTACTGTGACCGAGCTCGGTTCTGACTTGGCTACCAAGATCGGAACCGCCATTGATCCACAGGCCTACGCCCAGTATGGGGCCACCCAGCCCACCACAGAGCACCGCTTCGGCAGTTTCGCTCCACCCCGAGAACACAATGATGTGAAGCCATACGTTGATGGGTGCTCGTACTTCTGGGCGGTATCAGTAGCGTTGGAGAATGCCCGAGAGTCGATTTGGATTCTCGACTGTAAGTTGCGGATCCCCCGGATATCCATCGCAGTGATAAGCTAAGTGTTGATTAGGGTGGTTGTCTCCTGAACTCTACCTGAGAAGACCTCCGGCTGAGAATGAGAAATACCGATTGGATCGCATGTTGAAAGACGCAGCCGTTCGCGGCGTGCGCGTGAATATCATCGTGTACAAAGAAGTGACCCAGGCACTGACACTGTCCTCTGCCCACACCAAGCATGCCCTGGAAGATCTTCACCCTAACATCGCGGTCTTCCGCCATCCCGACCATTTGCCGGATCGTCAGGAGCTGGTCTCCGATATCACGCACTCCATTCAGAACCTCTCGCTCACCTCCACAAGCCTCGCAAAGATGTCGAAGGACACCTTGAAGGGCCTATATGGTATGAATGACGACGTCATCCTATACTGGGCCCATCACGAAAAATTGTGCCTCATTGACGGTCAGATCGCTTTCATGGGCGGTCTGGACATGTGCTTCGGCCGGTGGGACACCCATCAGCATGCACTCTCCGATGTACACCCGTCCAACATCAACGAAACTGTCTTCCCGGGCCAGGATTACAACAACTCCCGTGTACTCGACTTCCACAACGTCTGGGAGTGGGAGCAAAACCAGCTCGATCGGTTGACCATGTCTCGCATGGGATGGTCGGATATTTCGGTTGGATTGCGCGGCCCGGTCGTTGAGGATCTTCGACGACACTTTGTGGAGCGCTGGAACTTTATCTTCGATTCGAAATACCAGGTTCGTCAGAATACTAGGTATACACGACTTGCACTCTTCGGTCGGCCTACTTCGTCGTCTGGACCACAGCCTGGTCCTGGGCAGCCGGCAGGCCAGCACCAGTCCGGGGCTCCTCACCCGTCACAGCAGCAGCAGGCATCAGCTCCTCAGTGGCAGTCTCAGCAGTCCGGTGTCCCAAGCCAGCAACAGCAAGGGTCAGCTCCTCAGTGGCAAGCTTCCTCCACGGGGACATCGAGCTACCCACCGCCTCCTACGCAGCCATCATCTAGCCCTCAACCGCAGCAATACTCGCAGCAGCAGTACAATATCTCTTCATCCTATCAAACTGGTAGCACACCAAGCTACCCACCCCCGCCAGATCAATCCTCGATGGAGCAGAGTCACCAGCAGCAGCACAGCTCTGCCCCATCGTATCAGGCGTATCACTCCGGCGACTCTCAAGGCTATCAGTCATTGACCGCCGGTCAGCCATCCCAAAGTCAGGCATCTCACCAGTACAGCTACACTGGTGATTCATTCCCTCCACCTCCACCGGGACCACCACCAAGCCAGTCACCAACTGTTCCATCCTACCAACCTCAACAGCAACAGAGTCAAGCACCCTATTACGCCCCGCCGCCTACCCAGGGGAGCGGTTCAGCCCAGCAGAGCCAGCAACAGAGTCAGACTCCTTACTACCCGCCTCCACCCGGTCAGGAAGCTTCTCATTCCGGCACTCGCGGCGTTGATGGCTACCATCAGGGAGGCGACCAGGATCGGGGTTTCGCACCGAGGCGCTTCCGTGAGGAGTTCACGCAGTACGGTAATCAGCTTCGTGGTCAGCTTGCAGGCCAGATTCACCAGTACCAGGATCGGCTCACCACCTACGGTCGGCCCCAATCGCAGGGTCGTGGGAACATGTCCTGCCAGATTGTCCGCAGCTGTGCTAAATGGAGCAACGGCAGTCCAATCGAGCACTCGATTGCGGATGCATATGCTGCCATTATCAAGAACAGTCAGCACTTCGTGTACATCGAGAACCAGTTCTTCATCACGGCCACGGGAGATTCGCAGCGACCCGTTAAGAACAAGATCGGTGCTGCCATTGTCGAGCGCATTCTGCGCGCTGCTCGAGCTGGTCAGAAGTACAAGATCATCGTTGTTATTCCCTCGGTGCCTTGCTTTGCTGGTGACCTGCGTGATGACGAAACTCTGGGTACTCGCGCTATTATGGAGTTCCAGTATAACTCGATCAACCGAGGCGGGCACAGTATCATGGAGCTGATTGCCAAGGAAGGATTCAACCCGATGGAGTACATCCGTTTCTACAATTTGCGAAATTACGATCGCATCAACAACGCTGGACTTCTCTCTGCCGTGGAGCGGGAGAGCGGGGTCCACTACGAGGATGCTCGCAGACAGTATGATCAACAGACCGCTGGCGCTGCTGGTTATCCTTCTGCGCCTTCTGCCCCACGCAGCGCATTTGACACAACAGCTCCCTTCCAGCAATACCAGCAAGCCGCCCAACACCAGAGCCAAGGTGCCAAGCCTGCTGGATCTGCGCAATGGGACAGTGTCAGCTCTTGCTACATGCTGGGTGGACAGGATATCCGCAATGTACCATGGGATGGACACCCTGATGCTGAAATCGACGCGTTTGTGAGCGAGGAGCTCTACGTTCACTCCAAGGTAAGCCTCAAATTACCGCAAATATATTTCAAACGATCGCCCTCTAACAAGAAGTAGGTAATGATTGCCGACGACCGCGTAGTCATCTGCGGCTCTGCCAATCTCAACGACCGCTCCCAGCTTGGCGACCACGATTCCGAAATTGCCGTCGTCATTGAAGACTTCACTCCCCTTCAATCCAACATGAACGGTCAACCCTGGACGGCCAGCCGCTTCGCAGCATCGCTCCGCCGCGAGCTGTTCCGCAAACATCTCGGCCTTCTCCCTCCCCAGGACTACAAGCGACCCAACGCAAGCTTTGAACCTCCCGGTGTACCGGACCACTTCGATCTCGACTGCCCCGAAAGCATGGTCGTCGCCGACCCACTCTCCGATACCCTTCAAAGCCTGTGGAACACACGCGCACACACCAATACAGAGGTCTTCCGCAAGGTCTTCCACGCGGTGCCTGATGATAATGTGCGTAACTGGGCTACCTACAAGGAGTTCTATGAGTACTATTTCCACGGGGCAGACAAGGAGGCCGAGGGTAAGGATGGGCACGCCCGGCCGCCGCGGTTCCAGTGGGGTCATGTTGTGCGTGATGACTTTGCGCCGGGCGCAGAGGGTGCGAAGCAGGTTAAGGAGCTGTTGAGTCAGGTTAAGGGTAATCTGGTGGAGATGCCGTTAATGTTCTTGATTGAGGAGGATATTGCGAAAGAGGGGATTACGCTGAATGAATTGACGCAGCCGTTGTATACTTAGGCAGTTGATGATTTGACTGTCTGTCAGCGGGTGCGATGGGGAGATATGTGCATTTGGCGAAATGTTTTCTTAGTCTGCGAATTCTTCTTATCTGCTTCATCAAGCGTCTGAATAATTGCAAATCCGTCAATATGACACCCGAATTCGAGTTGTGTTCTTGTCTACCGCGCTAGTGCTTAGTTGCGGTTGATCACACAAAAGTCGCCCGAAGAACCCAGATTGTTGGCCACGGACGACTTGTGCTAGTTTGCAACCCGGTTTTGGGATATGCGATGCCTCATAGCTTTCTACCATGAATACACAATCCAGAACATAATTGCTGTGTCAATCATTGCCTCCACCATTTTTCACTTGGACTTTTCGGTTGTTTCAGGGCTGAAAGCGGCAGCGCTCCTCGTTAAAACAGGGATTACTCTTGGAGTGACTATACGAGGCCTAGCGCCTTTCGACCAAGTGTCCCAGAAGAAACCAAGAAACCATGTATACGAGATTACTTCTTCATTGGCCGCGAATTGGAGAAATGGACTCTTGAGCGGGTCCGTCAAGTCCTTCAAATCTATTCTATCTGTATGGTAATAATATGCACTTTGGCGCTATTTCTACTTGTAACTTTCTCGACAAGCCGACATACCAAAGATATACAGCTTGCCAGCGGCGCCAGTCAAGAATACATCAAAACGGTAACACAACCAAGAAATTCAACGTCTAGATAGCAATTCCATCCCATACATTGGCAAATTGCAACTCCGTCGGGCCAATGTGGCTGGTTTGTATAACCCCAGTGCTCGAGGGTTCATCTTCTGCGAAGAATCGCATGCCGAATGTCTCCTCGGCCGCGTAAAGGCGGGTGGAGATTGCGGTGCGACCATTGACGAATACCTCGAGAACCGAGCTATCCCGCCATGCATGAATCTCCAAAGTTTCCGTAAATTCTTCTCCACTGCTAGGGTTGACCATCGTGAACAAGGTGTGTGGTGCTGCTTCAGGCGAGCTGTTGATCAGGAGAGATGAGTCGGGATGAGGAAAGGATGGTCGAGAGATTTTGAAGGTTTCGGCTTGTGGCTCGAAGGTCAGAATCGTTGTTTTCTCATAGTCTATCAATTTCGTCAGTATATGGTCTGAAGGTCGACTCGCGGATATGTTCTTACCGCTTGTATGACCGATCGATACCCCGATCTTGGAGCAAGTTTTTGAGATCTTGAACGAGCATTCGAGTTCCCATTGCGTACTCTGCAGGCTCTCTTGCGAGAATTTTATATCAACTCCCTTTTGATCAAGAGTAAAGCTGCCCAGGTGTGAGAGCTGCACGTCCGGACCACTTCTGAGACGTTGAATCAAAGGCTGATAAGGCTCACTGGCGAGGGTCTGGACAGCGAAAGTGCCATCACCCTCAGATTTGAGCTTGACAGACGTGATAGATGACAGATCCGAGACTAATGAGCCCACTACATTATGTAGAGTCTGCAAAGAGAGCTGTCGGGGCATTGACAACACGCCGCTCCAGCCTTGCTGGTGACGGAGATCATCGCACAAGTCCTCTTCGGTGATCCAACCCCAGACAATTTGTTTCTGACTTCGTTGATCAAAGAAGGAGTTGGCGGCATACAGACAACCATGGTCGAGATAACCTCCGAACTCATATGAGATACTCGCAGAGCCAGTAGTTTCGTCTTTCCGGAGGTTACCAGACATCCAAAGCTGGCCACGGGCGGGACGCGATGGACCAGCACAGCCCAAGGATTCTTCGGTTCCATCGGCGAGACATCCTTCAGTTCCCATGACGAGAAAGTCAAGGCTAGAGCTAGGATCATTCTCATCGGGTATCGACAAAAAGTTTGTGACCTCCCAATTCTTGCCCAGATCGCCAGACCACCTTGACGGTCGGAGATTCAGGCCAAAATTTGCCAGAGGGCCAATGTATTCCCAATCACTCAAATTCGCCGGGTCGATTTTGTAGAGAAAGCTGGTGGGAGTGACATCCCTGATGCCTCCTGAGATGATACCGAAAAGTGACTTTGTTGGGTCCAGCCCCAAGTTTTTGCTCATGTTGGGCCAAGGAGCGCAGAACGGATCTCTCCAGCCGGTGACCTCAACATCGGAAGGCTCACCCGGCAGGATGGGGTTCTTTCCACTTTTGTACCAAGTTCTGCCCCGATCGGACGATGTCGCAATGCTTAATGTCTCAGAGCCCCGTTGGTGTGGGAGGGTATGGTGGATAGGGAGGGCGCTGACGGAGGTATAGAAGTAGTTTAAGGTTCCATCGAGGGCCTTGTAAAAGCAACCGGTGAAGACACCCTTGGCATCATAGCTCTTCTCCGGTATGAGAACGGGTTGGTCTTGGGAATCCCATGTAATCAGATCTTGCGAAGTCGCAGTTCCCCAGCAGATATCTCCCCAGTCTGGGCCATTGGGATTCCACTGGAAGGAGACATAGTACAGTCCAGTCGAAGGATCGTATCCCGGTGCGCATGGATCGTTCATCCATCCCGTCTGAGGCATCAGGTGGAAGGATGGACGCCATCTGGATCGCTGGGCGAGGCTGGTGGTCTCGGACTTGCAGCCGGTGGGTGTAGTGACTCCAGTCGAAACACCAGATGTTGAGCTGCCCGAGCTTTCTCCGGGGCTTGAAGTAGTCGTCATGATGTGAATGTGAAGGGAAATGAGGGCAGATGATAGTCAGACTGAAGTGCTAGACTTTGATGTTTAAAAGCAAACATGGTGATGCTCATCAGGGTTATCGCCATGGCGGTATGCCGGGGAAAATGTTATCACGATGAGTTTCACCGAGGATTGTCCCAAGAACAGCCTCGTCTTTCTCGGAGCCTCCCAGACTCCCAGTTGGATTTAAGCTCCGCCCACAAGTTCTGCACTACTGAGACCCTCAGTGGGGCATTCCCGCTGCCATGGCAGTTCCCACTCGGAGATTCTGCGGAAGCTGTGTACATATCGAGGGAAACTCCGAAGATTCGCCACGCACAAACCTTCCAACTTCCAACTTCACTCGATTCCTGTGATCCTCTATTCCTGCCCCCCGGGCAGATTTCCCCGTGGGGTTCAACTATGCCCTTGGCAAAGACATATAAAAGTCGAGATGTCCTTGACTCAAGATGATCCATTCTCAGACAATAACTCCTCCTCCTCCTCCTCCTCCTCCTCCTCCACATTCCTGTTGCTTTCATCCCGATATCTTAGAAGTCATGGACTCTCCCACC
>JAXQJV010000969.1:0-11491 GCA_037042255.1 Penicillium sp. PG106-07D
AAGATGAGGGAGACTCAAATGAGTAGAGATCTTGCAGATTGACCAAGGTAGATTCAACTGCGTAGTGAGATTCGACTAAGTATCCTGCCCGGCAGTAGCGTAGTCCAGTCCTTCCTATCTTGACAATAATTATGTGCGATTGAAGCCCCAGGATCTCCGGCAATCCCTCACTCTCCAGGAAGATTAATTTTATTCCTGAGCTAGTGAGGTTCCTTGTTGCGATCGAGAGCCATTTAAGGATTTCGGATTGAAGCCGTCGCAAACACAGACCTGCTGACGCTATCATGGTGAGATAAAAGAACTGCGCTGGTCAGAGGATCCGCTTCTCCTGTAGCAAGAGCCAAGATTGCATTGAAATGGAAAACTATATAAAGGTAATACAACTTCGATGCATTGAAGGTCTTACAGTTACTAGATAATCGCCTACTAGGAATTTGGCACCCACAGCATACTCATTCGAAATGCAGATCAGGAAATTAGGAAAGAAGAGAAAGCAAACACTTCGGCTAAGTACTGAACGAGAAGTGTTCAGGCAGCGGCCTTGTTCGACTTAGGCGGCCATCTCACACGCCGCTCCGCGCGGACGTAGAGATTGTTCGGCCGGATCAGCTGGAACATGGGATCGTACTCAATTGCACCATCACCTTCACGAGAGAATTTGTAACGGTATATGAGTTTCGGCAGGAAAACCTTGATTTCCTGCAACGCAAAGTTGAATCCAATACACATTCGGGGACCCATGGCGAAAGGGATGTAGGAAGCCTTATGCCTGTTCTTCACTTCCTCAGTATCCCAACGGTCGGGGTTGAAGCGAGCGGGATTGTCCCAGAGCTTGGGGTTGTTGTGAATGTGATGAAGTGCAGGAATCAACACTGCGTCCTTGGGCAGTTTATAACCGCCTGGGAGGATGAGGTCCACTTTGGCCGTCCGACCGGGTTGGAAAGAAGGGTTATGGCGACGCTGTGTCTCCTTGATGTATTTGTCGAGGAACTCTAACTCGTCGGTAAAGTCCGCGGTGACCTCGGTGTTCTCATTGAATCCATGGTCAACCAGCTCTTGGAGGAGGCGCTCCTGCATACCCTCATATTCGGTCAGGCCGTAGATCAGCCAAGAGAGAAGCGAGCTCGTCGTAGTGAATCCAGCTCCAGTAGCGACAACAAGAGCCCAGACCACGCTCGACCTTGGCAGTTTCTCTCCCTTGTTGTCAGTGGCGCGCACAGCGTAGTCTGTATATATTAATACTATTAGTACTAGTAGGAGCTGTTTATCCTTAGATTGTAACTTACCGACCATATTACTAGCAGTAAGAGCGGCATCTTGCAAAGGAAGGTCTTCCACGCCGGCTCTCGACGCCTTCTCCATCGATTCTTGCACCATTTCCTCGACGCGAGCTTTGAGTTGCTTCAGGCGCTTCGGGTCACCAAACGGCAACGCGCTGTACCAGTCGCCCTTAGATGTGACTTTCTTATTGAGAGAAAGCACCTCGGCAATATTGTGGACCATTTCGTGGACAGGAACATCGGGAGCTTCGAAATGTTGGAAATCCATGCCCAGGGTAAGCTTACCAACCGCTTGAGAGCCGAGTTTCAGCATATACACGTAGACGTTCCATGCCTCACCCTGCTCATCTAGTTGGTCGAACACCTGAAAAGAGTCCTCCACAGTCTTCTGCATTGTAGGCGCGTAGTGTCGAACGGCCTTAGGGCCCAGCGCTGGAGGCAGGAATTTATGCGCCGCCTTCCACTCAGGAGTGTCAGTATCGCCGAGGAAAACGCCCGCGGCAGGCGTCTTCAGGGCGTACAAGGGATGAGACTCATTGATCTTCTTCGTGAAGAAGTCAGACTCGGCGAAGGCGATAGCAGCAATATTCGGGTCATTCGTTTGGTAAGTGGTACGACCTAGGTTGGTGGTTTTGATGACTGGTCCAAACTTGTCGAAAAGCCGTTGGTGGTTTCCAAGGTGATCAGGATAGACATCAAAGAATGTCCCCACAAAAGGCAGTTCTCGGGGGCACGGCGGGTCGCGAACAGTATGTCCATCGATTGTTAGTGGGATTGGACCAGTTGCTGCCAGGATCTCGGACACCTCTGTTAAGACCGCATGTTGTCCCTGGAAGCCGATCCCTGCGTAACATTGTCAGAGAACAAACCAGTTAGAGTGAGAGTCTATACAAGTAGGAAACACCAACCATTGGGGTCGACGATGGCAAAATGGGCCGCAAGAAGATGCTTCAGACCGTCGATATTCTCCGAAGAATCAATCGAGATTACCTTGGCGGTTGATTGACTCTCGCCCAGAAGGTAGAATGTTTGGGAAGGCATTGTAAACGGCCAATTCTAGTATTGGATCAATGCCAAATGATACACTCAGTTGCCGTGTGATAGACGCCATGACCTGCCTCGTGGAATGCGGTCGTTATATACTCAGAAAATCAGGCCTGCCCGCCGTCGCATTCGGGCCGTTGATGCTGATTTGAATCCCGAGGTAAGTCGGTATACCGTTCCGAAGCGTTTCCGTGGAAAGACCGCTGCCGCAGTCATTCTTTGCCATTTCAAAGTCAGACCCGCTTGCTGTTGCACACGAGCATGGGGCATATGACGTTGCAGGGGAGGACTTCTCGGGAGAACACATCCTGAGAGGTGGACCATTCATCCGAGGTAACAGCCACATCGCGTTCCTCGGAACCCCAAGAAAACCCAAACGATACTGATGTGCAGTTGGTGCCTCCTGTCATAACTATTTATCTATAAACAGAGCACGACTTCTCATCTATCCAAGAGTTCAAATTTCATCTTGGACTTGCACCTGGGAAGATTGAATCGCATGGCCACCATGAAGGAATTCACTACGGAAGACTTGAAACTCCACAAGAGCAAGACGGACTTGTGGGTGGCCATTCATGGAAAAGGTAAGCTTGACAACAGCCTTTAGTCATATCTTGCTTATACTGAGACACAACAGTTTACGACGTAACTAAGTATGCCAAGGATCACCCCGGTGGTGTTGACGTCTTGCTCGATGTCGCGGGGCAGGATGCAACTGCTGGATACGAGGACGTGGGCCACTCTGAAGATGCGAACGAAATTCTGGAGAATTACCTGATCGGCACGCTCAAAGATGCCACGGAATTCAAGCGCCGTGAGGCCGTCCGAGTCATTCAGGAAGCTCCTGTGCCGCGGGTGCCATCAAAGAGTACAGGCACCATCCTCAAGTTGGGTGTCACTGCTGGCTCAGCTCTGTCGCTCTATCTCGCATCACATTCCCTTGAGTCACATGTCAATGTCCAAGAGCTTGTCAAGTATCTCCCTAAACTGGGCCATCTGTTCCCAGGAAGGATATCCGACTCACTCCCCCATGGTGGCTTTGTGAATGGGGCTCTCGCTATGGCCGCTTTCTGTACGGTACTGGGGAGTTTGGTTGCGTCCCGTCTCTCGAAACTTACTGAGATTGAGTCTGGGTTCACCAAGTATCCTGCTCATATCAAACGGAGCATCCTCCACAAGCCAAACCCGCACCTCACTCCGGGCTTCCTCCGACCGAAGGAGTTCCAGACCTTGCCTCTGGTCGCGAAGGATCTTCTTGCTCCCAATGTTTATCGCTTCGTCTTTCAGCTTCCCCATCAAGATGACGTGATCGGTCTGCCTATCGGTCAGCACGTTGCTATCAAGGCAACAATTGATGGCCAGTCTGTTACTCGGTCGTACACGCCCACCTCAAACAACCTCGACTTGGGCCGATTGGAGATGGTGATCAAGTGCTACCCGGATGGTCTCCTCACGGGCAAATACCTTGCAAACCTCAAGCTTGGCGATATGGTTCTTTTCCGCGGTCCCAAAGGTGGCATGCGATACAGGAAGGGTCTTTGCAAGAAGCTCGGCATGATTGCTGGCGGTACTGGTATTACACCTATGTATCAGCTCATTCGCGCAATCTGCGAAGATGAGACAGACACCACCGAAATCTCCCTCATCTACGCTAATCGAAGCGAAGAGGATATTCTGCTGCGAAAGGAGCTTGAGACTTTCGCAGCAGCTTATCCAAAGACGCTGAAGATCTGGTATATGCTTGACCACCCATCACAGGAGTGGCAATATGGCAAGGGGTATGTGACGCCTCTAGTCATGCGTGAGAGACTGCCTCCACCCTCACCGGATACTAAAGTGATGCTCTGCGGGCCTCCTGGTATGGTGAATGCATCGAAGAATGCATTGATTGGGCTAGGATTTGAAGCTCCTGGTGTAGTCTCGAAGATGACGGATCAGATTTTCACTTTCTAGATGCTGACGTCGAGGTTGACTATTCAGGTAGCAGTATATATGCTTTGACAACAGTTTTAGATCATGCTCTTTCTCCCTGCTCTGTAATTTTCCGGTATTTTTTTGCATTTGGCTAGTTTTTGATGTTCTCTTAATTCACAGACGTTTCTTCCAATAGACCATCTGGTGTGTTCACACAAAGCAGAGACTTGCTGTAGCGAAAGAAACGAAGGCCATATTTGATCCATTTACACTAAGACATAGGTATACAGTGATCAAATAGTAGTGACAAGTCCTTGGCACGTGTATGCTCAAGTTTGATGCATTGGCTTCTCTCGCAGCGAGAGGATTCCAAATCGCCACTCGAAGAGCAATTGCAGAATACCAGCAGGCGAGAATATCCATCACCGGAGGCCCAATTGAGTTGCGCTGTGCTACCTAGCGATCACAGCAAATTTCGTTGCAATATCTTTCGTGACCCTCTTCGTACAGAATCCGTTGCTATTTTCGGACACTAAAATGATGCTGCCAGCGTGTAGTGTTTCCTGCATGAGAATAATCAAGGCGTCTTTCCAATTACGGACCGGCTTCTACGGATCAGCTAGGAGCAAGTCATATCACGCGTGAATTTGACAAGCAACCGCATTATTTCCGATCTTACGAAAATTAAAATCAATACAGTTGGAAGTCTCCATGAGCCATTGAGATTAGATGAAAAGCCCCTTGTTTTTCCACTCGATCGATCCGCGGATGATCTTCCGATTGGATAGACTCTACCGAGGCCCAGAGTTTCCGCGGCAATGTTGTCCCCCATAATTGGAGCGACGCATATCTACCAATTTGGAAGCTACAATTTCCTCGGAATGTGGTGTTGGAACGCGTAGTGGATGTTGCTCTCTTCCAAATATCAAGTTACCGAAAACCCCCGACCGGCCGTGGCGCGGGATGCCGAGAAGCCGAGAAGCCGCGAATCTTGTGCTCCTAACGCTAAGGTAGGAAGGGTGATTTGTAGTATATAACCTATGGTGCTCATTCATATTGACCCTCCATTCTTAATCAACACGCATGATAGTTCCTCAGCTTTGTCTCTCTTATTATAAAGCTCCGTATCGCAAGTCCAGTCTCTCTCCGCAATAATGAGACCTCAGTGGCAGCCACCCAAGGACTACCGAGAACGTCCTGTTGTCGTTCTCGGTGCTGGCGTCTTAGGATGTCGCGTTGGTACGTAAATGCATCCGCTCTATCCCAGATCTTGCATTTCTGATGACCCTGACGCGCCTCAAAGCCTGTATCTGGGCCTCAGCAGGATACAATGTCAATGTCCGCGACCCTAGCGCCGAACAACGTGAAGCTTGCACTCTCTATGTGAATGAGAATGTAGCATCTTACGCCGAGAACACAGGAGCCACTCCTGGAAAACTTGCGACGTTCGAGGACCTGGAGGAGGCACTTCCCAGGGCTTGGCTGGTTATCGAAGCCGTTCCAGAGAAACTCCAGTTGAAGATTGATACATTTGAGCAGCTTGACAAGCTCGCCCCAATTGACTGTATCCTGGCTTCGAACTCCTCCTCATACAAATCCTCTGAAATGCTCGCGAAGGTGTTAGAGCCTACTAGAGCCCGCGTTCTCAATATGCATTACTATATGCCTCCCCAGGTGATGGTCGTCGAGCTGATGACCGACGGGTTCACGGATTCGGCTATCTTCCCGTTTTTGGCGCAGCGATCGAAGGAGGCCGGCACGAAGCCATATATTGCGCGTAAGGAGTCTACGGGTTTCATCTTCAACCGTCTGTGGGCAGCTGTGAAACGAGAGACTTTGACAATTCTTGCCGAGGAAGTTTCCACTCCTGCCGAGATCGACTCGATCTGGACAGAGATATTCATTAAAGGAGGTGCTGTACCATGCAAGGGAATGGATAGTAAGTGCTACCTAGTCGGACCCTCTATCAACTAATCGCCTGCTTCGATTAAGCCTACTTCTAAACAATATCTGACCCTAGTGTGTCTTTAGATGTTGGTCTCGATACCGTTGCATTCATCGAAGAGCACTATATTACCGAGCGAGGCCTCTCTGCTGCCAAGACCGTTAACTTCCTCCAGTCCAACTACCTAGCCCAGGGCAAACTAGGCACGAAGTGCTCCAAGGGTGGTCTTTACCCTCCGGCAAGCGCTCAGCACGAGCGGGATGATCGCAGCCTTATTGTTCTCGATATTGGTCTGTCGGCCAAAGAGCCTAGCTACAAGGCCGGTGAAATTCTTCAACTTTCGCTCGATGGCGAGATTCAAAGGGTCCTTGCTACCGGCCTGTTCCTTCCTGACGGTGTCGCTGTTGACCCTGATACGAAGCGTATATTCTGGACCAATATGGGTGTTCCTGGCAAAGATGACGGTACTGTGGCGTCTGCTAATCTGGATGGAACTGATATTCAAAACATTGTTCCTTCCGGCGTTATTAATACCCCCAAGCAGTTGACCCTGGACACAAAGGCTAAGAAAGTCTACTTCTGTGACCGCGAAGGTCTCCGTGTGATCCGCTGTAACTACGATGGATCCGATTTCGAGGTCCTTGTACAGACCGGGAATGCAAACGAAATAAAGGATAGCCTCAAGTGGTGTGTTGGCATTGCGGTGGCTCCGAGTCTCGGCAAGTTCTACTGGACTCAAAAGGGCAATTCGAAGAGCGGACAGGGACGCATTTTCTGCGCCAATATTCAAACCCCTCAAGGCCAGTGCGCTACAACTCGGGGCGACATTCGGCTTATCTTGGGTAATCTCCCCGAGCCAATCGATCTCGAGGTTGACGAAGACTCCCGCTCGCTTTACTGGACCGATCGTGGAGAGCTGCCAATTGGAAACTCCTTGAACCGCCTTGGCCTGGATCACTTTGGTCTTCCTCTACCGAACATGTCGAACCGGGGCTACGAACTGCTAAGCAGGAATCTCAACGAGGCCATTGGCTTGAAGTTGGATCTTGCTAACAACGCTATCTACCTGACGGATCTTGGCGGTAACCTGTATCGTTGCAACCGCGACGGAAAGAAACGTGTGAAATTGCTTTCCGACGAGAACAGAGCCTTGACCGGCCTTGCCATTGTCTGATTTGCCCAATTTCGGTCCCTGTGTTGATTGTCTAGATAAGGCTCCCAGTTTCAATTTGTGCGTCCTATGTTATTGAATGAATAGATGGTTCTACTTACCGCATTTGCAATCAGACTTACCACAGAGTTTTCCTTTCCAAATGCCCCGCTATTTGTCTTCAGCTATGTTTCGGAGAATTACTGCAGATCAGTCCTGCAATGCTTTCTTTGACTTCCATCTGTCCGTCTAAGTAGTGAAGCCCAGAACCGCCACGGAACCATCAAAGTAATTATGCGGGTCACATATTGTATTGCTTGATATTCGCCTGAGGACCCTTAGAGCCTTATTGTCCTATCGATTTTCAGTCAAAAGTATTTGACTTATACTTTATAATAGAGGTACAACAGCTATATGTGCTGAGACAGGTGGTTCCAGCCCTGTCGGCACAGACCTCGCAACCGTACCGTTGCTATGCTGAGCTTTGTTAGGGGCTCGGGTCCACACTCTTGGCGGGAGTATCTTGCAGGATGTGCCAGAGTGCGCGCCAAGTAAGTCAATCACTAAGTGTTGCCGCGAAGTGAGCTCCCCTACTTGTAGGTTGGGTTGTCTTGATGGTGAACTGTGAAGTGCAAAGTATCGAACGTACCTGTAACGAACTGACAATGTGCAACTGATCGCGAAGACCTGAATATATGATGCTAAATGAGTGTCCTTATATATCCAGCTCTTGCGTGACGTATACGTGATCGACGGTGTAGTGATCGATGGTCCTTGGCAGGGTCTACCCAGATACCCATCTACCCTTCTAAAGGAACTCAGGCGAGTGGATCGTACGGATGCACCAATGAGATGGACAATAGGTCTCAATTGCTCTAGCCCTTTAATTGGCTATTTAACTAGTATCTTCGTTCTCCGGGTACCCGCCAGCGCTACTGTTCCGATCGGAGTCATGTGGTCACGTGAATTTGCCTCGGGCGTGCAAAAATACCGTAGCAACTACATGGCTGGCTCGTGTATCGGAGCTCTGAACAATTTTCTCGGAAAGTAGAGCTACACCGGCGATTTCTTTTCGCAGTGACTCGCTCTACGACTTGCGTGCCTTGACTAAACTGCTTGCCGAGTTCATGAGCATACGCGTCTGGGCAATCGCCCGGTTGGTTGACGGTCAGCACTTGTCCAGTTTCCGCGGCACCCCACCTTCTAACTGTCCCTCTATCTACCGCGGGCAGACGACGGCGAATTTCGTTGATCATGTCACTTGATAGCCAGGCTACTCGGACGCGCCGCCACAGGTCGACAGTTGCCTGTGAGGCTTGTCGTAAACGCAAAGTTCGATGCAGTCTGAGCGTCACGGGTGTGCCATGTGCTGGATGTACCCAGGACAATTCTGAATGTATCGTGAATGCAAAGAGAGCTAGAAGGTAGGGGGACCTCACCGCGGAATGTCTAGACTGAACTGGCTTGACTGACGAGACTCATCGCTTTCGCGGCCATTCTAGCTCCAAACGGGCCGAGACGATCACATCTCGCCGGCGACGTGAGGGCCCTCCCCGGGAGCTTCTACCCATTGTGGCGCATCAAACAAGCCAAAGTATGGCTCAGAATCCCGATGAGGGTTGCCATGCTCCTCCTGAGAGTACCCAATCAGAAAGTACCAGGCCGGCCGCGGCCGAGACTCCTTCGCACATCGAGATCAATAATGTAGCCGACGAAGAGCGCATCGGACTAGAGATAGCTTCTGCAGCACTTGGACAGTCACGTAGTGTCGGGGGAGTTCCCTTCTATACTGGTAAGCGCAATCACCCCGCATCCAGACACAAAAGCTGCCCAGGAGGACTCACTGGAGATAGGAGACCAAACTGGACCCACTTCAGCCCTGAACATCTGCACGCCTGAGCACCCCTTGCCGAAGCATTTCCTCATCCCATTGCATCGGACATATATGTCTGATGTAGATGAAAATTTCTTAAGGCAGAAAGGTATCTTCAATCTTCCGAGCAAGTCGGCCTGTGATAGCATGATTGAAGCGTACTTGATTCATGTACATCCTATCCTTCCGGTAATTGAAGTCGACGTACTTGTCAATCATCACCGAGCAGGGCGGCTCCAAGACTACAACTTGTTGCTCCTATGGAGTCTATTTTTCGTCGCTATAAACGCACGTCGTCTCTTGAACTACTCTCGTCACCCAAAGCTGACTCAGCTCGCAGTTTATTCCGGCTGAGGTGTACATGCAGGAAGGGTTTGAATCTCGCAGGGCTATGAAATATGCGATGTACTCGCGAGCCAAGGTGGGTAACGTCCCTAACTCCTCTCGCATTGCTTTCCCTGACTTATGGTTTACTTGCTGTCAGTGTTTGTATGACAACGGAAGCGAGCGAAATAAGGTCGTTCTCCTACAATCGTCTCTTTTAATGGGTTTCTGGCATTCGCACAAAGATGAGCATGCGCAGCCCTGGTATTGGTCCGGCATCGCAATCAGCTTTTGCCAGATCCTTGGTCTGCATCGTGACCCTGGGCTCTCACATTACAATCCCACCATCACGGATCGACAGAGGGCTTTTTGGCGTCGGCTATGGTGGTGTTGCTTCTTCCGAGATCGCTGGCTTGGTCTCACACTTGGCAGACCCCTACGCATTCAGCTGAATGACTGTGATATTCGCATGCCATTGACCGAAGATCTGCTATTCGATGTTCAAGAATCGGGTGGATCCCTCATCGAATCGTACTTGCCTGATGGTATGAAGCGATTGGCCGAATACTGGGTCATGCTCATCGAAGTCAGCTGTCTGCTCGGTGATGTCTTCGGTATTAATCGTCGACCTGCTAAACTTAAAGCTTCGAAAGGTGAAGTGGAAAGCCTTGAAAAACAGCTGTTGGCAAGGAGGGTGCCGGATCAATACGAGCTAGGCTTGCCGCGCATTGAGAGATTTCATTCACACCACGTCGGCTTGCATTATCAGTCTGTCCCCTCCCCTCCTCATCCTTGACCACATTAGGGCTTCTTTGACATAGTTTGCAGAGCAATGCTCATAACTTTTTATCGCCACTGGGAATCGGAGATCCCGTTAGCGTTGACTCAGTCTGCTGAGCAGGATTGGCGGCAACGAATGCAGTGCGGGGCCGACGCTGCGGCCTCTCGAACCAACGAGTTACTGGATATGCTTGTAAAAGAGAATCTCTTGGGATTTGCGGGCCCTATGACGTAAGTAACCAAGCCATGATGCTTGGACCAGGCATATTTTTTTCACTTGGCTCGTGTGGTAAAAGATTCTGAATCATTAAAAGGCCCCCTCTCCTGGTTCCTGCAATGCAGGTGCACTTGGTTCAGTGCAAATTCGGCGACACACTCTTCAAACGCATTCGGCTCAATAAGCTAGAAATGTGTATGTTGATTTTGGAAGAACTTCAGAAAACATACACGGTTGCTTCGATATACCGAGCAATCTTCACAAAAGCTATTCAGCAGGTCTTTCCGAGTTACTCTGCTCCCAGTGCTACCGTCAGCCACTCAGCAAGCCCCGCACCCGCACCAGTCTCCTCAGACAATAATGTTTTAGGCTCTGCTTCGCAAGACGTGAATCGCGTCGTTGGTAATCTTAACTCGGAACAAAGGGACGAGCAAGGATTTGAAATTCCACTAGACCTCGACTTTATGAGTGCGTTCATGGATGAAAATTCAAATATGGGCTTTTGGCAAACGTGGAACCAGATTTGAACGGCAATCAATGTTCCTTTGATGACCCATCGAACTCATCATGTTCTTGGCGGAGAGAATCTGGCATGCTCCAGTGAAATATTCAGGAATCTATAGGCGTGATATTATTATCGTTGTTCGGACATCCCAAGCTCTCTCTCTCGATGACTGTGAAAATCGGCACATACCATCTCGGTCAAAGGTGACTTCCGATTTGAAATCGACTGGTTGACGAACACTGTGGGAGGGAAGATACAAATAACAGAGCCAAAGTGTGTACTCTCTACTCTCAATAGCGAAACATGTTCTGAATGCCCTTTGGTGCCCAGTACCAGACAGGAAGAATACTCAAGCGTCTTGTCCTATTGTTGGAGCTAGTTGCCATTGTCTTCCTTTGCTTTTTGATTCTATGACCAACGCAATGCAGCGTAATCCCTAACTCTGTCACCATCCAAATA
>JAXQJV010000970.1:0-11410 GCA_037042255.1 Penicillium sp. PG106-07D
CGCAAACACCGAACACCAGAATCCCCGGATGGATATTTCCCAGACCGATGTCTTAAAAACACTTTTTCTTTTCTTCACAGGTGCGGGTATCCTTTGGCCTCTGCTTCGTCCTGGAAAGGTCGGCAGAAGCGCGAAAAGAAGATGGAAAGGCGAGAGAGCCACGGGCAAGTAACCGTAGCCTTAAAAGAGAAGGGAAAGGTTAGACGAAGGCAATTATTTCTTCTTGCCGCCAACCTTGGCCTTGAAGCTACCTTCGAAGCCGGGGCGAGCCTTCTTCTTGCCGCCGCTGGAGGGCTTCTTGCCCTTACCCTTGGTGCCCTTCTCCTCACGGCGCTTGCGTAGGTTCTCTTCACGCTTGTTCTGGCGCTGTTCCTTCATGCGGGAGACGGTGTCGATGCGGTCTTTCCACTCCCGCTCGGATCTCTTCTTCGCGGTCTCCTTGCGCTTGAGCGCCTTCTTCAGAAGTGAGGTGTCATCACGAACTCGCTCGCCGTGGGCGCGCTTCTTGGCGTTCAACCAGGCATCCTTCTCTTCAAGCTCGGCGCGCTTTTCCGGGTCCATTTCGGCGAGACGGGCCTTCTTGGCCTCTGCGAGCTTGAGCTGGGCAGCGGCATCCTTATCTTTGGGGCCGCGGACCTTTGACTTATCGCGGACGCCTGTAAGAGAGGGGTCGGCTACTTGGCCGTCGGCGAACATGACATGACCGAAAGAGAAGTTGTTGCTGGATGAACCGACAGAATCGGCGGGGGAGCGAGGAGAAGCGAGGAGGGAACCTGAACCACCGGGCGAGAACCGTCGAGCCATGGCCTCGTCCTTTTGACGTTGCTCTTCTTCCTTAGCCTTTTGGCGCAATTCCTTCTTGTGTGCCTTGCGCTGCTCAGCCTTTTGTCTCCGGGAATCAATCAGCTCTTGGCGGTTGCGCGCAGGCTTGCCGTTGAAGCCGTCGGCGTGTCTCTTGGCCCGAAGCTCATCGAGACGCTTTTGCAAGCGTTGCTTCAGTTCTTCTGGTGTGGCCTTCAAGGCCTTGGGCTCGGCGGGTTTGGCATCGGTGGCGGTAGAAGGGGGAACAATGGAGGATATGGAGGAGCTGCCTGACTGGGGGTTGGAGGCATCGGGGGAGTTGCGGGTGGATGAGGCAGAAGAGGGGGCCTCGGGCTCTTCGTTAAATTCAACGGCAAATCCCTCCTCGGCGACACCGTCCTCGACATCGTCGTCATCCTCGTTGTCGGAAACGGTAGCTTCTTCAGCAGCCTTCTCGGTCTTCAATGTCGGCTTCTCGGCAGCCTTGGTGGATGACTTCTCAGCCTGTTGCGATTTTTCATTCCGGGCACTCTCCTTGGCCTTCTTCTTTTCCTTTTGCGCAGCCTTCTTCTCGGCCTTCTTCTCTTCCTTCAACTTTTTCCGAGCCTCAGCCTCCTCTGACTTTGTCTTGGAAGCGGCATCCGATTTCTCAGTATGCTTTTGCTTCTTACCCTTGTCTCCCCGGTTGAGACCCTCCCCAGGCAATTCGGAGCCTAGTTCGCCATCTGATGAGTCGCTCTCGGCAGAGCCATCCTCACGCTTGCGCTTGCGGGCGTTCTCATCCATCACGTCTTTGGCGGTCTTGGCGGATTCGGGGTCCAGCTTTGCCCGTTTGGCCTCACGGGCTTGCTCTTTCGTCTGTTTCTTCCGTTTCCATTGATCCTGCGTGTGCAGACAGTCATTAGGCGAGGAATCCTCAAGGGAAAGAGGGACCGAATGCAGGAGGGCAAAATTGGGTAGAGGGGTTGATCAGAGGATATCAGAGAGCGCACGTACACTGGTATTGTCGTCGCCGTAGTAATATTTGGCGGGGATCAAGGACAGTAAACCGTCAAATGCCTGCGCATGGCTGCGCAGTCGGTCCTGAGTTGAATTAGCAAGATGAAAGGACTCAAAGTGCTACCTCACAAACCTCGATATCATCCATCTTCCCGTTCTTAAACCCAACTGATGAACTGAAGGCGAGTCAAAGTAGCCGCTACGAAAAATTTGGGGGTGAGGAAATCTTGGCGTTCTCCGCTCGGCTCCTTCACCGCCCACGCACAACAAATTTTGGTCGCCGAGGTGGTCCGTGCTTGGCCAAGTACAGTATGTCGTATGTACCCAGTGGAGACCGTCGGATGGGCATTAACATGGCGATATTAAAGATCATAAAATAACGACAAGAATTTGATCAATGTTTTCGATTTTCGTTGATGGCTCCTATTCTGGCATCCTATTGGCACCTCTCTCTAGGCGTCGATTCAACATGGCTCATGATAACGAGTCACATGACAGTAGACACTGTCTCTATCGAACAGCTGATCTCCTTCATTCTCCGACGCTTAACCCGACATTTACTGGCACTGGCGTTTAGGACGTTGGCTTGCCTCGCTGTGATTAAACGCAGCTGAAAGTGCGCAGGCTCGATTTCCAAGGTTGATGAACAAATGAAGTTCAAGACCCTCCTCCATTCGATGGTCGTGAACTGATGAAGTTTACTCACGACCTTCCAGCTACTGCGTAGAGATTAGCACCGCTCGCCTCCGCATACTCAGCCAACTCGATCTCCTCAATGCGCATGCGGTCTTCCTCACTCCACCCTTCACGATTGTCTTTAACCAGTCGAACGAACCCAACATCCAGGATGAGAGCAATGACGCTAATCGCTACGCCAAAGTAGAGCGCTGACCGATATCCCATGATCTGGCTCCCTGAGCGCCTAGCAGTTTGAACCTCAATTGTGGAGGCAAAGCCTAACCCCAGGCTGTTGCCATACAAGTTGAGAGTGCCGATGATGGATCCAGCAATGCCCTGTTGATGCCGGCGCACGGAGTTACTGGCAATGATCTGCCCAGCAGTATACACAAAATCCGGGCAAAAAGCGAACAGAACAACAGAGGGGAAAATCTGCGCCCAGTAGCTCTGGCGAACTGGTACAGTCGCCATCAATGCGTTAGAAACCAGGATGGTGCAAGTGCCGATGGCCAGAATCCATTGCGCTGCGAGTCGAGGCACTAACCATGCGGCCAGACATGCGGCCGCTGTGGCACAGATCACGAAAGGCGTCCAGCCTACGGCAAACTGGAGAGGGGACCATTCCCATACCTCTTGCAGCCAGAGGACTTGGTACCAGATGAGGGTCCCGACGGCCATGTAATTCAGCAGGACCACTAAGAGCACGGTGAGGAATGAAGGTGCCTTGAAGATCTCGAGCGGCATGATGGGGTAAGAAGTACACCGTTTCTCCCAGATGAGGAAGGATCCAAAAAGCACGATGGATATGATCAAGAGAGCAATCTCATAGGGTGTCTGCCAGCCAACGCTAGGGGCTTGACTAAAGGAGAGAGGATCCGTCAGCATTCAATCTTGCCGTCTGGTAGAGGGCTCAGAGGGACATACTTCCACACAAAGTTGAAGAGGATCAACGAGGAGGTACCGAGAGCAGATCCAACGTAATCGATTCTCCCATGCTGATCGACTGGTGCCTCTCGCATACTTAAAAGCCAAATCGCGAGTGATGCAGCGATACCAAGACTCGATCTATATCTCGATAGTGAGCAAGTTGTGCCCTGGGACGGCAGATCCTCGGTGCAGATCTTATGACTTACATGAATACGAAAAACCATTTCCAATCCGTTTTCTCAAGGAAAGCACCCAGGAAAAGCGCACCAAAGTAACCGCCGATAGGTGCCGATGCGGCAAAAAGGCCCAGGCTGAGGTTCCTCACTCGCCCCGGCGGGTTGGTACTAGAAATCATCGCGACGGCATTGGGCATGATGAAAGCTCCGCCGAGGCCACCCAGGGCTCTCATAGCGAGAAAGGCAAAGAATGCCTTGTCACAAAAGGCACTTGCCAGGGTTGTGATGGCAAGCCATGCGCCTCCGGCAAGGACGAGCTTTCTGTAACCGTAAACGTCCCCCAGCCGACCACTGATCAGGACGAACGTACCCTGTGTCAGCCTGCGTAAAGTCAGTCTTGGAATAGGAACCCATCGTGAAGGGACTTCTGAAGGAACCTGGGCCTTTCTTACCCATAACTTGCCCCAATCCAGGATGCATAGGTTGGTTTGACGCCCATCGACTGGGTTAATGTTCTAGCTCCAGCGATACCGGCAAAATTCACTGTCATCTAATGTTTTTCGTAAAATTTAATATAATCTAAATTGCGGGAGATGTTGAAATAGACACCTACCTGTACGAGATTCGCTAGAATGAGCAAGGTAGTAATAACAACCCGCCGGGACTGGGTAGCCTTGGCTGATGGTATCTGTTCAAAAACTGTTTGACCAGCCCTTGGGGCAGGGGAAGGTCCAGAAGTTCCACCTGGGAACTCAAGAGGTAGCTCTTGTATCGGGGTAGTAGGATACGAGCTTCCTGATGAAGCCACAATCGCTGGACGAGATTGGGATACGGTAGCAGTCTTTGCCTCTGTACTGAGAATATGCGCCGTTGACATGATGCCGTCTGTTCTCCGAGGTAAGATGGTGGTCAGTCTTTAAGGCCAGCTGCTGTGCAGGGCAAAAAAAGTAAATAATTCTTGTTGACTCATATGTAGGTGACCGCGGGAGGGATTCCGTCGTGTATAGATCACTTAGAAATCAAAGCATGTTCAGCCTGATTTAGCAGTATGCTACAGCGGAGTTTATCCTGGGTTCTGCCGAATGTGGAAATCATGCCCGCGATCACGTTGACATTGGACTCGTTTCTGATGGGTCCTTTCGTCTTTGTAATCACCACCAGGTCACCTAGCTGCATAGTTCTCCACATGGTTACCTGAAGTGGGACCTCGTGCATTGCCTGTGTGGAAGAACCTTACTGTACGATCCTTGATCGCCATCGGTTTTTGGCTGAATCGATCCTGGAAGGTTTGCAAATACGACCTTTTGTTTCAAATGATGATAGGCAAAACAGCACAGGTATACATACCTAGGTTTGACTAAACAAAGCAGCGTGACTTAGGAGTAACTGAGAGATGTAAATATCTCCAGCTAGTTCAGAAGTTGCCCAAGAACTTTCGGTTATCGGGATCCAGTGTCCCGGCTTTTCGAAGTCTGAGATTGTGTCACGCCAGGATCATGGCAACATTTTTTTAACAAACTCAAGGACTATGAGTCCGAGTGAAGCACTTCGGACTCGACGCGTGTATAAATCATGCATGCAGGTGGTCACCTTTATTTGACTTCGTGGTGGTTACCGAGAGATCCTGTACAACCGTGGAGTCAGGGAGTTCTCACGATTAGAGTGAAATGAGATAAATTATACACTTATTCAACTTATCCGTCAAGCCGTACACCATGCATGCTGAGACCTAAGTAGAAAGTCATTGTCCCGTAATAAGCCGGGCCTCACTGTTAAGTGACATCCTCAGGTCCAAACAGAAAACTGTTAAAGTCCAGATTAAGATCCTTGAAAAACTCATCAACGCAGAGCCCAGCGGTAGCTTCCTCCAGCTTTGAACCTTCACCATTTTTGATAACAGACTTCCGTGACGCCAGGATCCTTTCCGAAAGCGTTTCGAAAGTTTTAATGCACTGTGGGACAAATTGGCTCAATTTCTCGTGCTCGCGAAGAGCAGTCAACATTCTGTGCCAAGATTTTGACGCCGACTCCGTGAAAAGGTCGCCCAGCATAGCGGCAAGGAAGACGGTCCCTGCCATATGCAGGTAGTGGACTCGGTACCACCACGGTAGAACCCCTATCGACTGATTTGGCTCACGGCAATCGAAGATCAAGGTCACAATTTTCTCAGCCGTTTCAACACTCATTGCGGCACATTCTTTCATAAGGCGGTCGCTCAGATCTCGAGGTTCGGTCGATATTTGGGCTTGATTGGAGAGGTAGGTTCCGAGCATCGGCCGGTACAGGAACATTCGAGCACCAAGAAGACTGTTTTATCGAATTAGTGAAGTAAAAAAAAAACAATGAAAAATGGGCGGTAAGATAGTTAGAGTCTCACCGCACTGACTGTTTTTACGTACCGCGCATGCAAGAAAAATGCCCTTCCTCGAGAAATCCGATCAGGGATACTTCGCAGTCTCTCGAATTGCCAAGCGAGAGGAAGGCTATGTTCCCATTTCTTGAGGGAGGTGTCCAGTCTGACGGCCACGGTGTGATATTCGCCCTGCGGATAGAACGGTGGCAGCCCTAATTCCGAGGCAACCTTATTTCGTGTTTGTACTTGGGCGAGTTGAATTTGATTACTGATCTCATGGAGCTCGATGCCATGGACAGTATATTCGAAGTCAGCAGCCAACTCGTCATCCCTATCATCCGGATAGCATGGTGTGGGCATGTCCGGGATAGGAATGATAGAGGGCAATGAGGTCCTTCCAAGAGACCAAGATACACATCTAAAGCGAAGTTAAGAGCACCGCGGAGACAATTTTGGGTTATCTTTGGCTAATAGCTTACCTGTCAATGCCAACACAGCTCGCCCAGACCTTTTGCCTTAACTCCTTCTCATGTCTTTCAGTGTCTGAGTTCGAAGTTGAACATCGATTAGGAGGTGGGATATTCTGGCATAGTCGTACTGCCAAGCCGGCGGTCATCCAAGTCTTGTGCTGGTGAGAAGTGCAATGGAGGTATCGATTCATCAGCAATAGGCATTGAACCAATTCAATTGTCGCGGGCCCCCAAAGAATATTTTCCTGAGGCAACACCACCCAGGCCCGTTGAAAATAGAGGTTTGCTTCTGCCTCCCGCTGCTTCACGGAGTTTGATTCTTGTCTCTGCGCGGCTAAAGCAAAGACCATATTGAGTGTAGAAAGCCGGACTGTATTCTCTTCTCGAAGCAAGGCACAGGGTTTGATCCATGTGGCCTTGTAGTCACTGTGAAACTTCTTCTTATCCAGGATTGGCTCGATCGAATCGATGTAATTCCAGTAAAAGCTGACCAGTTCGTTGGCACGGCTGTGAGGAGGCAAATGGGCGATGAAATCATGGGTTTTTGTGGGAGTATCCAAGTCAAGTTCGCCAAATAGAGGGGCATTCACAAGGGGGACCAGGCGTGATATCGCAGGAGGTGTGAGACTTTCTTTCTTGTCATTTGCTGCTACCGCCTCTGCAACCTCACCGCTGAACTGGCAATTGGGGGTATAGTAGGTCCCGTATGAGTCGAGACATCGCTTTTGATTTTCGCAAACTGGATCAGAGTGCAGTCCCAGCTCGAGCAGTGATGAAGACTTCTTCAGGCAGGCGAGTGTGAGTAACTTGGGTTCAGTCTCGCTCGATGGAGAGCGGGTTTGTTCAACGGGACCGTCTGGCAACTTGCGTTTGGTTCCTTGTGCAACAGAGAGGGACCTTCTGTTGTACGCACAATTTTCGCCTTTTTCGAGGCATCGAGAGCATGCTGCTCAAAAGATTTAGCATCAACTGCATCAGATGGTGGATGACCTCGGAGAATGGTCTCAGACTGGGAGGGGAGCATGGTATATACCAGGTCGACCACCATCGCATTTCACCTTCTTCGATCGGCACACTTGACACGCGTTGGCAATCCGCAGTCGCTCCTTGCGTAGCCATATCCTGCATTGTTGCGCTGGCTGGTTGTCGACTTGATAGACCGGTGCCCTCATTGCTGGTGCCATCATCGCTGGTGCCATCGTGGACGAGCTGTGACCAGGGGCCCTGTTGACCTCAATGTTGGCTGGGATTTGGGAAGCGGGTGGGAGAGGTTTCACCGTGCATGAAGTCACTCCAACACTCCAACCCACGAGACAATTTACAAACAAAGAAACACACTTCACGCAGCGGGGGAGCACATGACCAATCAGATGATCCGATGACTTTGTCTCGCGCCACTCTGCGTTTCCACACTGGTAAGCCTTTATGATTGGCCAACCCGTGGATCTTTATTAGTGGTAAGCCAATCAGCATGCGGGCCATCCTCGCAGCAGAAATAAAACCCTCCACGGGCCACTCTCATTGGCTGAAATTTACATCACTCAACCTGGGGATAGAACTACAGGATGGGACTTGACCGGCTATGAGTCTATGACGGGAACGGAGGGGAAGCAACGGAGAGTAGTACGAAATAGTACCCAATTGTCAGGTTACGATGTTTTCCTCTGGGTGTTGGTGCGCGGATATTATCTGCAATTGGTGTTGATCTCTCGGACACCCATGGAAAGAAATAATCGGTCTCGACATATGCACGTAGGTCAGATCTGGATTCTCGAACGCTCGAAAGTAACACGGAAGCTTGGTTAATGTCTGATAACATGAACCACAAAAAAACCACCCAGCCTAATGCTGCTCAAACGTCCAAATCTGGTGTATTGGATCCGGCTCCTGGGCCTCTCGGACTTCATCCACTTTGACAAATGGAGCTGGGAGCCCCTCCACGCTCTTGAGACATGGCTCCAGCTTATCGCCGTGGTTGTTTCGAGGACGGTATGCTGCGATCTCCTTGAGCCGATAGATAAGTGACTGGTGAAGTCTCGCATCGCGTGGAATATCGCGGTACGATCCATTGTTGAGCGGGAACCGGACTTGGGTCCACTTGTCATGCACAATCTCCCATCGTGTGATAAAGGGAAAGATTTCTGAGGAGCACTCGACGTCAGAATGGGTGACTAGCATATCATAAGGGGACGGGGATCTCTTACCGAGAACTTTCCAAAGCAGGACCTTGAAGAAGCCGGAGCAATTGCCGAAAACCAATGTGTCGTGGATGACTCCTCTCAGAGCTTGATTCTGGCTCTGTTCGCGAGCAAAGGCTTTCTTGTAACCATCTTTGCTTTTGGACCACTTGACGCCAGCCTGTTCATCAAGGCTTGCAACATACTCGAGCTCTCGAATCATCCACGACAGCGCCACGTCGCTCATCTGAAAGGCGTCTGTACGAACGTCCTTGCTGGCACCATGAGGCTTCAACGAAGTCCAGAATCGCTTGAAAGATATCCACCACCCCTTGTCCTCGGGTTTATTTTGGCTAACATTGTGGGTTGCAGGCCAACCGCCTCCAACATCACCATGGCATCCCGGGAACCAAACTTCCTCGACATCCTCACTGGGATCGGAAGTGTCTTGAGAAAGCAACGCTGGTTTGAACTTGACACGCCGCTCGTCGGTAGCCACCGCGTGTCTCACAAAACGCGCAGTCCCGGCAATGCTGACCGGCATGGGCGGAACACGCTCTAAGACGGCGACGGAGTTCACGCAATCCCAGATACCGAGGAAGTAAACCTTGACGTTGGCCTCGACGTATTTATCGCCGGTCTTGACGGGCTCTTTTCGACAAAAGGTGTTGCTAAAGGCGATTATCTCGTTGCGGGCTGACTCGAATGTGTCGCCGTGATACTCGTCTTGCTCATCCTTGCCTAGCAATGGCTGCCCGTCTTCCGTGGGCTCTGGTCCCGTCTGACTGGTATCGGCATTTTGGAAGTCCTCGACTTCTCCTGCGAGATAACGCTGGTACAGACGGTATGCAAATGGAACCATTTCTTCATTGCCTCTGCAGAGCAATCCGACCGTGTGGACCATTCGCGCCAGGAATTTTGCAGTGAATGCACCTCGGCTGAAGCCGAACATGTAGATCTTGTCTCCCTGGAAGTGACACGGCAAGTCAGCGGATCTTCGTTGAATTAGTGTTGAGTTTCCGAGGTCGTACCGCCTCATAGTAGCGCATCAAAAACCGATAGCCAGCCATGACATGGGCATCGAACGTGGTGCCGACCCCTTGATCAATGGTTTGAGAAATGCTACTTCGCACCTGTCCAAACCATGACTTGTTGACAGACGTTTCATTGATATCGTAGGTACCGAGGCCAGCTAGGGTTTGTTAGCGCGAAGTTTGTGAGATTATACCCAAGCGCCTTACTCTGATAGTAATGGTACTGCTTCGGATGGTGACGATCCAACTTGTTCAAAATCTTGACAACGTTGGTGTCGGCACTCGACCCACTGAACTTGTTTCCTGTACCATCGAAGCAAAGGATGAGCTTGTTGGGCTCTTTGACGAACTCAGTCCCACGAACAGCCATTTTGTTCAGCTTGAAAGCAATTCGGCCGCAAAGGAAGAGTCAGCAGGGAGCCCCTCGACAAAGAACTCTGATGACTGTTGAGAATCAAAGTAACACGGGTCTTGCGCTGAATTTCTAGTTCTCTGCACATGTCCGTGCCCCTGTTCTTGAGAGACGAGTCAGTCCAAAAGTGGGTTGGCTGAATACTTCGTTGGCGACTTTCAGCTGGCTGTTCGAGCTCGTAGCAAAGGTCGCCGATGAGTAGGTACCCGCTCGACAAACTAGACAATTGGAACAGGGCATGCATCGCGCACTAGTAGAGGCGCGACGGTCACCCCGAACGTGCCGTGCCCTCCGAACAATGAGAATCGGCATCAGTTGCTTATTTCCTGCGGCAATATTTGCTCTCGTTGTCGCTCAGCTGAGGGGTGTCGGCAATTTTCGCCTGGGGTAGAAAAGCCGTGACCGCTGCTCAGGCTAGATCCCGCCAAGTAGCCCCTGTTCATACACAACATCCCGATCGGCAAATCTTGCAAATATTGATCGTCGAATCAAAATCACCTGGGCAGCGACTAGATGTTAGGTAAGATGAGATGGCTCTATGAGAGATAGTTCGAAGGAAGCCTCAAGTCACTTAATTTGTCATCCGATCTTAGTTGCTGCATTATGTAAGTCCATCGAACAGGATGTAATACCTCGAAAACAAACTGAAACAGATAATCCGCGATCACTCTTGACAATTTTCACGATGAGATCTCCTCCGCACAGCTCAGCTCTTGAGAGAACATTGTAACGCAGCCCAGGTCTTAGGGTTGAATCTCGGGTCCTTCATATTCTGACAGCCCTTCATCCCAAGAAGAATACACCTGCCCGTAACCATCGGACTTGCATGTATTATTGTCGGACACCGCGCAGCTACCGCTCTCCACGTTCCACGACTGTGGCGATTTCAAGGAGCTCTCATCTTATGCTTTCCCCTCTCCGTTCCCGTCTTCTGGGAGCCATCGACATGTTGGTTTATCGCCAGAGGATGATGTAGCAAGACCCCCGTGTAGATTGAGACACTCCTCGGTAACGTGTTCATTATAGCCCTGCACGACGTAGTGGGCACCTTTGCAATCCTCTTCGCTGTCGATGCGGATCGACCATGGATCCGCGATGGGACTGGAAGTGGCGCTTGTGGTCTTCGTTGTTGAATGAGTCGTCTCTGTTGAATGGGTAGTATTCGGGGGCTTCACATGTATGGTGGTGGTCGAGTAGATAGTATGCACAGCCGGATGCTGGGTGGTACCTGTCGACTCAGCGATCCTCACTTGCGATGTCGCTGCGTGAGTGGAGGAAGATGAATGCACAGTCGTAGAATGGGAGGGTTTCGTGGTGGACTGAGATTGACTCGTAGTATGTCCTGTACTAATTCCATTGTTTTGGATTTGTTTGTGGGGTTAT
>JAXQJV010000971.1:0-11405 GCA_037042255.1 Penicillium sp. PG106-07D
CTACTCGCCTGCTTCTCTACATGCAACGATGAGCTGCAGTCTTATGTAGGTAGCTACTTTTGTGTCTAGGTGTCTTTTGACTAAACTAGTTGTTTTGACTTACTCACCACATAGTAACGTAGGGACCAATCTGTAGCTAGTAAGCTACAGTATAAGAGGTTCCGTTCGTCCGGAATATTCATCAGTTGGGGTGTATTGAGTCCAAAATTGGATCGACAGTAGATCGGTTCCTAGCTCACTCCCTAGAAGATACCACGCGGCTTCGCCGTACAGGCAGGCCGAGTACATGAGTGCATGCACTGCAGGATAAGTGCAAATGATCTTAAACATCTCATAGATAGCCGGCGTTCAACAGGCTCGTCAGATGCATCAGCCCATTTCCAGAGCCCCACTGCGGGCCTGCGTATCAGGGTTCTCTAGCATCTGCCATCTATACTGGATCTGTCGGTATATAGTGGCGACTTCAGCAACTCGCCAGACGTTGGACTCTTATCCCAAATGTACCCGTGCAGGACCAAGTACATTAATGATTGTACACGGCACATTGATCATCAAATTGATATAGACCCATTCGAGTCCATCTTATCCACCTTGTGCAGGACTCGACGTTGATCTTCAGCTCTTAGGCCCTACGGACGAAAGTTTAATTCCCGTCACATACCGCACGCTGTCCCACACGGTCTCAGGCACTTTAACCGGTAGTTTGTGACCTTTCAGCTGCTGGTCGATCAACCACATTCCAACCACGAATTCTTCTTTCGTCAGAAGTCCGATTTGCTGGCTATCCACCAAATCCCACACCTGTGCTAGCATCGCGGGTGGCAGACGGCTGCGAGACCAGATCTCCCGTACCACCAGGTTCAGCACCATCTCTGAGGCGGGCGGCCCTCTCTCGGCCCCATTTGGCCCACGCTCGGACTTCCCTCGGTCAGGCTGGATCAACAGCCCCCGATTGGATGCCCAAACACCCTCATAGCGTTTGCGCTCTTTCTCCGTGACTTCGCGCCGCCAGCGTTTGCGATCCCCTTCGTGATGCTTGTGGGGGTGTTTGTGGAGCAGACTCACCTTGTGGCGGCGGTGGGCTTCGGCTCCGTCGGCCTTGGGCATGCCGCGTAGCGTCATCGGCATGCCCTTGGGTGGACTCGGCGTCCGTGATAGATCGCTCTTGGGCGAGTGTGCGAATTGAAGTATAGAGCGGGAGCGCGCGCGGCGTCGTGAGGGAGGAACCGGCGGAGGCAACTTCGTTGCGGGAGATGCTCGTGAGGATGCCAAGGACGATGCGACAATCGCGTTCGAGAGGCCCTCCTCGTCCATGCCACCCGCCTCGTTCAGGGCGCTCGAGCTGCTATTGTAGGAGAGGCCTGATACTGAAGCCATACTTGGTGTAGAAGGGCGTAGCAGGGGCGTGCCGGCGAGAGCCGGATTTCGCGTGGACGCTCGCGAGGGGCCATTGCGCGGCGGTAGTTTTGGTTTGGTGTCATCGAGAGAGATTGTGGTCATTCGTGAGCTGACAGAGGGATGGGGGCTGGTCGCCGGAACGCGGACACTTGCGGCGCGAGGCGGAAGTGACGGGGGTTTCTCGTAGGATTCAGGTTCCAATTCGGGCTCAGAGATGGCCAGGTCATCTCGAAGCATAGCATCCACGGGGTTCTCTTTGACGGTATGTCTTCGAACAGGTGTAGGAGCGCGTAACTCTCGTCGGTCTTCGGCTGCGCGAGACTGCATTCTGTTTGCGCTGCGTGCTGCACTGATCTTAGCAGCGGCAGCGGCAGCCGTTGCTTCCTGTACCCTCGACGGAGATCTCTCGACAGCGAGACGCGCTGCAATCTGCCCAGCTGATGGTGACACATCTGGCGGCGGGGTTCGTCCTCTCGACATAGCTCTGGGCGGAGGTAGGGAGTTGTTGCCTGCGAACAGCCCGATTTTGTCCTTCACGGAGCCCGCCTCGGGCGCATTCTCAGACTCCATCTCGAGGCGCCGTTCGGCATACCGATTCAAGGTGCTGGCCACTGCGGCTCTGGCGGCGGCGGAAGGGGGTGCAGCCACATTGGCTGAAGGTTTGGAGTTGGCAAAGGCGATAGTGGCGCCTTGCAAGGCGGAGTTGTTTCGGGAGGCCGGGGAAGCCAACCGTGGGTTGGCGGCGGCGATCTCGCCGTTCATTACCCGGTCGACCAGTCCAGCGATGATCAAACGCGCTGGAAGACGGAGTAAGTTGAATTGGGACTCGAAACTTTCCGAGTTGCACTGCAGCTGCCAGCTGGTGAGATCGGGACAAAGATGACGCTGGGCAAAGCGGAAAGGCCCACTTTCCAGGCCGACCGTGCACGTCGGGTTTTTCAGTTTCAGACGCAGCAATATGAGTAAGTGCTCAGCGTACCGAATGGGCAAGTATACGAAGTCTATAACAGTTTCAGGCTCATGGAGACCTCACAAGGAGAGAGGTGACTACGTGCAGGCAACTGTGGCCATCTCGTGGCTGCTTAACGTGGGCCTCGATTAATTGAATCGTCCGTCTCGATTCTCACCTGTTCAATGTGAAATATAGGTAGTACGACTACAGATTGCATCGTCAAAGTTTTCTCTATTATGATTCGAGTGGATTATATTGCCTTGGAGACGAGACTCAAGATTAGCCTAACTTGCTCCTGTATCTCTTCCAGCGCAAGTTCGCAAGGCTTCCGTCCCCAGATTCAACACAATTAACCGAGCCGGGCCGTCTGAACCCCCCAGTTGACCCAATTGCAGTTTAGCTTTTCTCCGCACCGTCTAAACTGGAAAACAGTCGATGAGTGGATGCCACTGGATTGGCTATTACTGGGCCCCAATTTTGAATTTACCCCCCTCTCGCCGATTGGCAATTGACCATTCGAGCTATTCTGCAACTTATAGCCATGTAACCTCCCCTCTTCCCCGGCATCCCCAGCTTTCTGGTTTTTCCCCTCCTTTTCGTGCATCGCATGAACTCCTCGTCGCCTCGGAGATGCCGCATCGTGTCCAGATGCACCCACTGGAGCCGCCATGCTCTCGGAGACTGAGACTGACCATGCGGACTCGGGGGATCTTCCAGCAGACGTGACTTCCTCTGTAAGGGACTCGGTGGATCGTGAGCAAGGCACAAATCAGCACGCCAGTGGAGACCGAGTGGAACAGGGAGCAGGCGCTGGCCAGGTTCAATGCGCCGTCTGTAACAGTACTTTTCGGCGTCCGGAACATTTGAAGCGCCATTTGCGCAGTCATACCAAAGAAAAGCCGTTCGAGTGCACGCAGTGTGGGCGCCATTTCTCCAGAACGTAGGTGGAATCTTCTTTTACCGGATCGCCGGATAGCCCCAAGTAGGTCGGGATGTGCTGACATGGGCAATTATGGCTATAGCGATACCCTTCATCGGCATGAGTTGAGTCACCATACCCCCGGAGGTGAGGGGGGCAAGGATCGCCCGCATCGCATCACCGTGAAGACGTTTAGGGCTTGCTTTAGCTGTGCGACAGCCCGAGTCCGCTGCAGCGGAGGCATGCCGTGTGGACGCTGCGATATTCGCTCGCTTGAATGTCAATATCCGACGGAGAGACGATCGAAAGCAAGGCTTCGCAACGGAAGCTTGAAAGGACCGTCGACTTTGGAGGCAATGGAAGTAGAACCTCGGTCGCCGCGCAACTCATTCAACCAGCCCCATGAGCACACCCGAGCTCATTCGCAAATGAACAATGAGATTCCCACCCATCAACTCGGGCAATTCGCGGCCAACGCGGTGAATGATGCACCAGCATCGCCCAAAGCAGCAACCCATACTTTTCCAAGCCCAGCAGACCCTCCTACGGCTAACAAAACATCAGATGGGCAGGGCTCGATCGCAGGCTCTTCCAATTCTCAACTTTATCAGCCAACCGTCAACCCGACTGCCGATGCCTCCTTACCACCGGGTGTGTATCCGAACGGAGAGTGTAACACAGGATACGGCGAACTTCCAACTCCCGGTATGCTTCCCGTGGGCACCTCAGCAAACCTCGTATCCGAAATGCGGGAGGCAGAGCCCGGGATGGCAGGCCCGGGGGTGGATATGGATATAGACATGACGGGAAATCCAGAAATAGCCTTAGGGTTTGACCCTTCAATTTTTGACCCGTCGATGCTATCAACGATAAATTGGCTGCCAAACGAGTTCTTCGTTGGCCCATCAAACGACCAACCCCAATCCTCTCGGGTCCCACAGCAGTTCTCTCAAGGCGCCTTTCCGGAGAGCTATGCGGCGCGATTCACCTGGCAGCCTTCGGTGATCAACGGTGACAACATAAGCTCTTCGGTCCCCGAAGACAGCAATCATACACCTTCCGGGCCTCTTTCTCTAAGGACTGACATGGGAAGCCCGAGGCGATTTTCGCATGTCGGCAGCGAGGCATCGCCGCACGCGGAATCAGTTGATTCTGGTAAGCGTTCAGCAGATTTCTACGTCGATGGTGGCGGCGCCAGACTTCCGAGATACAGGAAAAAGCAAGCACCTTGGTCTACCTCATCAATCGATCTAACAGCTACAACGGGACAAGCATTTGGCGAAAACAGCATACGTCGATTTGGCTTCCCGAGTGCGCAGGAGGTCCATATGGAGAACATTTCAGAAGAAGTGCTACGCTCAATTAGACCCATCGAAGCGTCAACATACGACGAGATTTATCGCAACTTCCTTCTACTCTGCCGAAACGACAATCCATTCTTCGAGATGTTTGAGACAGAGAGTTTCCCAAGACCAGAAGAGTGCAGTCGGTACCTTGCCTGCTATTTCGACTCATTCCAAGCGGTGTATCCCATTTTCCACGTTTCCACATTTGACGTGAACCAGTGTCACTGGATTTTGGCTTTGGCTATCCTCGCAATCGGGTGCCATAGCTCAAGTATTCATGATGCCGATCAGTGCACTGCCGCCTTTCATGAGATGCTCCGACGGGCTCTCCACATTGAGGTACATTGATCTTTCTCATTCGATCTCTCATTCAACCTCGCAACTGACAAGACCAAGAAAGAGAAGCACCATACTGGTTCTATGCCATTGGGCCTGCTCCAGGCTACTCTACTCAATTGTATTGGACTGTTTTACAGCGGCAACGAAAAGGACAAACTATACGCCTTGAGCTCGTTCAAAGAGCTCGTAAGCCTTGTCGAAAACAAGAGGCTACTAGCTGCCTCAAAACCACTGAAGGAGTCGGGCAGAATTTCAGGAGAAGTTCTATGGCAAAAATGGATTGATGATGAAACTCGGAAACGGACAGGCTATTGTGTTTGGGTAAGCTCCGTCTGAAAGAAATTGGTTGGAAATATTGCTGATTATTCGATCAAAAGCTTCTCGACTGCACGCTTGCATATCATCTTGACGAGCGACCGCTCCTTTCCTTGGACGACGGGCAAGCTGCACTCCCCTCTCACGAGAAACTCTGGCAGTTGAGCTCAATGGAAGACTGGAAGCAGTTGTGGGACCAATCCAAAGGTAAAACTGTCCAATCTTGAACATCACGTGTGATCACAGGCTGATTTTGACAGTGAACGAGTCACTATATGATTCTGTGCATATTCTCTACATTGAGAAGAGACTCGTCTCTGGTATTGGCGAGTTCAGCCACATCCTACTCATCCACGCCCTGTATCACCGAATGTGGGAAGTAGGCGATTACTTCCGCCGACCTCTATCATTCTGGAACCCGACCGCAAAGAAGCAGTCACGGGAGACTGCTATTCCTACTGGATCTGTTTGGCTTCCTGGAATCCCTTCATACTCCAAATGGCGCAACAGCGCTTGCGATTGCTTGGATATCCTCCACTGGACAGCCAATAGCACGATCGCCAAAGCTGCTGGACTGGAACATCCCACTGTTTTACATCTCCACGCCGCTCGACTTGTTCTATTGGCACCATTCCGGGAAATTCGTGCGCTTGCGACGTCTCTCGTGACGGATAAGCTGAAATGGAGCAAAAGACATCAAGCTATTGAATGGCAGTATATCTGGCGCTGGATTAAACATGATCAATACAAGGCTCGTCTGTCGATCATTCATGCTGGAGTGGCCCTCTGGCACGTCAGAAGGTACTCCACGAATGCATTTCATGAGCCGGTCGCTGCGTTCCTCGCGATTCTCACCCTCTGGGCTTACGGCTCTTGTCACATGAACGCATCTCAGGACTCAACTCCACACGCGCAATCGGCTCGGAATGAGCCCTTGCATGAGCCAAGTTTTGTTCATCTAGACCGACCGTGCGACGACGAGCTAGTGCAACTCTTCGTTCGTGAAGGCCATTCTATGAGAGGGAACGTCACGGGCGTGGGAGATATATGCGCGCCCGAAGGCCCCGAGAGAATCTTGCGAGTGGGCTGTGAGATTCTCTCGGGGTTGAGTGCTTGGGGTCAGTCGAAGAGGTACATCTTAATCTTGACCCGTTTGGCCGATCTGATGTCGCGGAGCCCCAGCGAAGGGGAGCAGAGCCGCAATGTCCACATGGATAAGTCATGAAACAGATTCTTGCTTTTTTCATTCTGAAGAATACCCACCTTCAGAATTTAGATGTACAATATCGATCAATTCATATTGATATCATTCTATCTTTATTTCTTGTAAGACAAGATCAAAGTTATTCTAGTTCAATACTCGGCACAGTCTGTAAGGGAGTGTGTACAGTTAGGGTGATGTCACCCACGTGCGCAGGCATCAAGCTCCTTATCTTATCGGGGAGCTGCCTAAAATCGTCCATCATCCGGGGAAACTTCTACCTCTCGTCAACTCTAAAGATCAAGATGGATTCCGACGAGATCATCCCAGAGAGTACCCAGGTTGAGGTGGAGGAGGAGGACCTGGATGAAAAGTATTTCCATCCTTTTCGTGCTCATTTCTGCCCATCTCACCCCTCTAAAACCACAGGTACCCGAATCGGCCTCATAATCGCGCTCCGACACTCCCCTTCCATGAGCTTTACACGAACCTTTTCAACCCTCTCAGTGATATTAAAAAGAAGCCGAAGGGTCCCACCGGCTTGGCAAGACGCAAGGATGGACCACACGGGAAAAGTGCGGCAATCCTGAACCCGTATGAGCTCCGGCGCGACATCATTGCTCGGTTCATTTCGCGATGGCGCAAGGAAGTGGGAGACGACATTTACCCTGCCTTCCGATTGATTCTTCCAGACAAGGACAGAGATCGCCCGATGTATGGCATTAAAGAGAAGGTCATTGGGAAGATGTTGGTCAAGATCATGAAGATCAACAAGGAATCGGAGGATGCGTCCAACCTTCTGAATTGGAAGCTCCCTGGAGTATCTGCGGCGCGTATGGCAGGTGACTTTGCTGGCCGCTGCTACGATGTCCTATCCAAGCGACCGATGCTGATTGAACCGGGCGATATGACGATTGAAGAAGTCAACAAAAAATTGGACGATCTTTCGGCTGCGTCGAAGGAGGAGCAGCAAGTGCACATCCTGGCAGAGTTCTACCGGCGCATGAACCCGGATGAACTGACCTGGCTTATCCGAATTATTCTTCGCCAGATGAAGGTTGGCGCTACGGAGCGGACGCTCTTCAACGTCTGGCACCCAGACGCCGAGAACCTATACAGTATCTCCAGTAGCTTGCGCCGGGTCTGCTGGGAGCTGCACGATCCGAATATTCGACTTGAGGCGGAGGATCGTGGTATTGGGCTTATGCAATGTTTCCAGCCCCAGTTGGCGCAGTTCCAGATGCACTCTTTTGAGAAGATGATTTCACGAATGCGGCCAACAGAAGAGGACCCGGTCTTCTGGATTGAGGAGAAGATGGATGGGGAGCGTATGCAGCTTCACATGGCTCCCGATGAGTCAATCCCCGGCGGTCGTAGGTTCCGTTTCTGGTCGCGAAAAGCCAAGGAGTACACGTATCTCTATGGAAGTGGGATATACGACGAGAAAGGAGCCCTAACGAGACACCTGGAACATGCCTTTGCGGATGGTGTGCAAAGCCTCATTCTCGATGGCGAGATGGTGACATGGGATCCAAAGCAGGATGCTCCTGTTCCGTTCGGGGCACTGAAGACGGCTGCTCTAGCGGAACAACGCAACCCATTCTCCGACGGGCCGAGGCCTCTGTTCCGTGTTTTCGATATTCTCTATCTCAATGGGGCCGATCTCACTCGGTACACTCTTCGCGACCGTCGTAATGCCCTAGAGAAGACAGTCATCCCGGTTCATCGCCGGTTTGAGATACTTGAGTACCACGAAGCTACCACAGTTGCAGACATTGAGAAATGTCTGCGAAAAGTTGTGGCCGAAGCTTCAGAGGGTCTGGTACTGAAGAACCCTCGATCGCCGTACCGGTTGAACGAGCGCCACGATGACTGGATGAAAGTCAAGCCAGAATACATGACAGAATTTGGCGAATCACTCGATGTAGTCGTCATTGGCGGATACTATGGCTCCGGTCACAGAGGAGGTAACCTGTCAAGCTTTCTGTGTGGTCTTCGTGTTGATGATCAGAACGCTTCACAAGGCACAGACCCGATGAAGTGCTGGTCCTTTTGCAAAGTTGGTGGTGGTTTCACTGCCGCAGACTATCAGGAAGTGCGTCACCACACCGAAGGCAAATGGAACGAATGGGACCCTAAGAAACCCCCGACTACTTACATCGAGCTGGCGGGCGGAGATGCTCAGTATGAAAGGCCCGATATGTGGATCAAACCATCAGACTCTGTCGTGCTTTGTGTGAAAGCAGCCTCAGTATCTGTGAGTGACCAGTTCCGCATGGGGCTGACTCTGCGCTTCCCACGCTTCAAAAAGTTGCGCAAAGACAAGACTTGGAAGACGGCCCTTTCAATCCAGGAGTTCTTGGACCTCAAGTCCAATGCAGAACAGGAGCATCGCGAAAAGGACTTCTCGGTAGACAATTCCCGAAAGCAGAAGCGTGTGAAGAGGGCTGTTAAGAAACCTTTGACCATCGCTGGATATGACGAAAAGGAGAACATTCCATACTTTGGCCCATCGGGTCACATTTTTAGTCACCTGAACTTTTGTTCGTCTGTCGAGCCCTCATACATACAAAGTTCCATTTGCTAATTGCGTGACTACAGTCGTCATGACGGAATCGACCGTCCCAGAGAAGAAGACAAAAGCGGAGCTCGAGCAACTGATCAAGGTCAATGGGGGCAAGATCTATCAGACAAATACTGCCGCTCAAGATACAATTTGCATCGCGGATCGCCGTAAGTGCCTGATTTTATAGGTCCCTACTGTGCCTACTGACCCTGTGCAGGAACCGTCAAAGTGGCATCAATACAGAAGAGCGGCCAGTCCAATATTGTCCGACCATCTTGGCTGATTGATTGCGTTAAACAAAACGAGAAAGATGCGGGTCTGCCGGATCTACTTTTGCCCTTTGAGCCAAGGTAGGCCTTCGTAATTCTTTCGGACTTCACATATAAGGACAATGTTGATTTTGATGTTCATTTGCAGACACATGTTCTCTACTATAGAGGACCAAGATGAACACATCAAGCTGAATGTCGACCAATTCATGGACAGCTATGCTCGCGATATCACGGTTGACGAACTCAAAGAAGTATGTTCCTCCTGTACATGCCCGAGTCACATCAGATTGCTGATCCTCCAGGCAGATTCTCGAGCAAATGCAGAAAACAGAGGAAGAGTCACGCAACCCCCTGGATCCTCACTCAATCCACAAGATCGAGAGCCATATCCAAAACAAGATCAACTCGGGCTATACCGCCCCACGTGGATGGCTTTTCCGAGGTCTAACATTCTTCTTCCCCTCGAGTCACCAGGCCAATGGTGATGAAAGCCGTGACTCAGATTCGTCAAATTCGACCATTGAAGATATCCGCTCAACTATGGCACGCAATACGGCGCAGTTTGGAGGGGCCACTACTGCGACTTCGCTGAAGAGTGCCGGTGTCAGTCATGTCATTGTCAATACGGAAAAGGTTTCTTCAGCGGGAATCAGCTCTTTGAGAAAATCACTGGCTGCGGGTTCGCGGAAAATGATACCTCATCTTGTGAACTTGGATTGGGTGGAGGAGTGCTGGAAGCATGGGACGCTGTTGGATGAAGAGAGTAGGTTTTCCTTCTTTCATTTTCGTTTTGCTCCTTCGACTTTGGATATGCCGTTGACATCTACGCCTACAGGATTCCAACCACGATGAGATGGTAGAAGCGCAGCGCAATATCCATCAATTTTTCCCACTACAAACATACATGCTTCTCAGTCCCTTCATCTCCCGGTGTGCTGGACAATTGGGAGTCAAATCACCAAGCAATTTGTCCATCCAATTGACTGGGCTCCGAGAAACCACCCCCCAATATAGCGTCCAGGAAGCTGTAGATCATTACAGTCCGATACCAGATTTATCCACTAGTATAAGTAGTCTCGCTTTTTGTATTGGCTCGAAGGGCTTCACTCAAGCATTGGGAAGTGTAGGGTGACCCACCACGTATCTTCTGACATGAAGTTTACTCAGGTAGATAAGATGTGTGGGTTCATATTGTCACCTAAACGGAATATTCATCCTCGACAAGAGCAGCAAACAAGCGTAAACCCTAACTTAACCCCCGGCAACCAGTCGTCACCGTTTCTTAGCACCCACTCTGTATTGGTGAAGTACACTTTGGAGGCTTGGGCCGTCCGTCCGACTAGCCGAGACAATAACTCCGTCCATAACCACCTGGTGACGTACTGCGGGTCATCACTCACCAACCGAAGCGCCAAAATTACAGACTCACAACTAGGCTGACACAGGTAAAGAATTGACCAGATGAGAGGTCAGATCGGGCCACCATCGGTCTAGATCACCTCCCAACCTTACCAAGTGATACCGTCATATGAAACAACTTCCTGTCCCAGCCCAGACCATTTCATATATAAACTCGGCCACGGCGCAGGATGATAAGCAATAGCCACAACAAATAAATATGTTTAGAAAGAGGCTGGCCTGATGACCCCCGGGGGCCCGGGGGAAGCGAAGCGCTCATGCGCAGAGCGAGGCTGACCGGTCAGTGCGGGCGGTGATCTCATCGTCTCATGGGGCTGCGGGGATGATATCACCTACGATGCAGTGGGGAACGATCACTATCGGCCTGGAGTGGCTTGAGAACGTACGAAGTAATACCAGCACAAACTAATAAGTCTAAGAAAGTATGATGGCATAGATCGTTTTTAAATGTTTTGGCATTTGATTGGTTTATGGATGTAAAGATAGCGAGGCTTCAAGCCAAGAGAGTACAAGAGGGGGTATGTGAAAGGATAGAAAAAGGAAATCGTGTCAGCCTAGACACATGGATCCGAATCCAAACGCCGCGCTGGTTGAATCAAGGACAAGGAAAGATGTCAAGTGTATGTACGGGAGAGCCTGGCATGGGTTGCGCCCGGCGCTACCAGCTGGGCTTCTCCA
>JAXQJV010000972.1:0-11405 GCA_037042255.1 Penicillium sp. PG106-07D
CAGTTCATTGTCCGATATCCCGCCCACTTTCGCGTATCTCTTGTTTGTGAAGTATATCTCAGCTTGAGCGGTCTCAGCTACTTCTTCGTCTGGGGCAGTATCTGTCTTTGCCACATCAGATTCCGAAAAGCGTGGGTGCTCCAAGGTCGCTCAACCAGTGATTTACCCTACAGAACTCCGTTTGGGATTGTGGGCAGCTATGTTGGATTGTCCCTTAATATTCTTTGCCTCATTGCCTCATTCTACGTTTCCGTTTGGGTATGTTGTCTTGGTCCCTTTGCTAGCCAGCCAATTCTAACCTGTCTCTTATCAGCCACCTGGATCCTCCCCCAACGCCAATTACTTCTTCCAGCAGTACCTCGCCGCCCCCCTTATCCTAGCGTTATACCTTTTCTGGAAGGTTTTCACCAGGCAATGGCGCATGTGGGTGCCTTTAAAGGACATTGACCTCCAAGCCGGCCTGCGCACGGAATTGCTTGTTGGTGATGAGGATGTTGAAACCTCATGGTCGTGGACAAACTTCCCAATGAAGCTCGTCCGCCTGCTTGTTTAAGCTGTCCGACCAGGTGAAAGAGGCTAGTATGGTCTCATGTTCTACCCTGAGGCTCATGATATGATTCTTTGATGTTTCACTCCACCAGCTAGTTGGATTTAATCCTTATGAGAGTATTTGATAGATTTGATGGTTCGTGTTACGGCTGGTGAATCTTTAGACAACGGAGCTAGGATGAATCAGGAAAGCGGTGTTGGAATACTGCGTGTTGTATCTAAGCTGCTCTCCCCGCGCCCCCACCTCCTCTTCTTTTTTTCCTTAGCTTTGGTTTCTTCAAATGGTACAGCTTGATCTTCAGATTCGCTCTTGACCGTAAGAGAGTGGACCTGAACACCATACATGGATCTATTCGGCTTTGGTAGCGTTACTCGCGGAGTCTTATTAAGTTCGATGATTTAATGTTTGGTGCAAACAAGATAAATTCGCGATAGGCTGCCCGCCACATATTCCCAGGATAGTATATGCGAAGTTCAAAGTTCCTTTTTGAAGAAATCGAGATTCTCTGGATAGTAAACTATACTGCAGGTATACAAGTAGACCGTCGTCATTGGCAGGATCTCATATAGATTTAGTATGTAAAATGAGCTCCAACAAGCTGCTTATTTCTTCGTCCGCCCGCCCTTCCGCAGCCCTAGATTGCATGAGTTTCAAGAGAGGCTCGAACACTTCGTCTGCAATACCCAGGTCAGTGTGCGTCTGCTTCATGCTGTTCAGTGTTTGAATCAGCAGGGACAATGGCATCCCGTCACCAGTCAGGTAGTTTCCATTGTCGATTTGCTTCGCCAAGTCGGTAAGTACCATCGGATAAGCGTGGGAGAGTACTGGGGCCAGCTCTTCAGTCACAAAACGTTCTGCCCCCCCGGAAATGTACATTGTGGAGGCTTTCAGAACCGCTACAGCCTGGAGGAAACCTATCGCGATGCCAAAGAAAGCATCCATCATGATGCATCCTTGCAGCGAGGCAAAGGAAGGGTCTTCTCCAACATAATATGGCCGGCCGAGAATTTTAATATCGCTTTCGAGGGATTGGAAGGCTGACCTGTCACCAGCATAGTAGAATGGTGACTCTGGCCGTCCTACATGCGCCGGTACTGCCAGAATAGCACCTCGAATATACGCAGAGAAGGACAGGCCAGTTGCCTTTTCCTGAGTCTGCCGCGTCAGGAGGGTAGTCCCTGAGGTATAGTCTACCAACGTCCGGCCCGTACAGGAAAGAGGATCAATGCTCTCAAGAACCTCGTGGACCGCACGGGGGTTGAGCAGGCAGATAACCACCAGGTGACTGGCACTGACACATTCGGTCACCGAAGCAGCTGGTACTGCCCCTTTCGCGACCAGTAGATGGACTCTTTCGGTGGAACGATTCCAAACTGTTGTTTTCCACCCATTTTCCACAAAGGTTCGAGCCAATGAGGAGCCCATACGGCCGAGGCCTATGACAGAAACAGAGCGTTCGACGGTCATGTAGTTGGTGTGTTGGAGCACGAGAGCGATAGACACGTTCACAGCGTTGATGTTAAAGATGGATTCTGCGTCCATCCTTTCTTAGTGCTGTCGGTTTTGAGGATTTATCTCGATATATGTTGTAAAGCGCTGGAGCATGAGTCATCCTGAGCAACGGCGGGGTAGGCGGGGGCTAGAGCTGGGGCAGGAGTTGAACAATTTGGGATCCGCGGCCTGGCTTATCCGTTCCCTCTTAGTGACCCCATCAAGATCCACTGCACTACAGAGCCGCGGGTCGGGACATACCTAATTCGCGTATCTCAACCCTTTAGTGACCCCATCAAGCTCCACTGCACTACAGAGCCGCGGGACAGGACCTGCCTATTACGTGCATCTCCAAGCGTGGCATCTACCAGGATGACTATAAGACAGAGCGCCACTAGGAGAAATGTTGCGATGAAACAGAAGAGTATAACCAGTTGATCTAATTCTAATAAAGAAAGATTCTTCATTCTATCTACTTGTCCTCAAGAAACTGTTTGAAATTAAGTTCACAATGTCGAAACCCATTCTGTTTATCGGTGCATCTGGCGCGATGTGCAGGCTGGTCATTGAGCGCTTCATGAAAGCTAGCGACAGACCTTTCATTTTGGCCGATATCAACCTGAAACCTGTCGAAGAAGTCCGCGCAACTCTACCCGTTGGGCGGGCAACATCGCTTAAGCTTGATCTCTTTGACCATCAAGCACTGCTCTCCGCAACCAAGGGTGCAGCACTGGTTGTCCTCGGGGCAGGGCCTTACACTCGCACTTCACACCCGGTGATGGAAGCCTGTTTGGAGGCTAAGGTTCCCTACCTCGATTTCGACGATGATGTCGAGAGTACTCAGGCAGCCTTGGATATGTCTGACCGTGCGAAGAAGGCAGGTGTAGCATTCTTCATTGGCTGTGGTGCCTCGCCTGGGATGAATAACGTCCTAGCTGTTGATGCGGCCAGTGACCTTGATACTGTGACCTCCATAGAGCTTTTCTGGCTGGTCGGCAATGAGAAATCCGGAGCCGGGAGGGCCGTCATGGAACATCTCATGCATATTGCTTCTGGCCCTTGCCTGACATGGATCAATGGCAAACCAACCATCACTGAATCCTACCTGGAAACCAAATATGCGCCAATGTTAGGTTCCAGCGAAATAATGCTTCATGAGACCGCTCACCCAGAGCCCGTTACGCTTCCCCGGCTTTATCCCAACGCCGATAGCATCCGGTGCTATGGCGGTCTTTATCCGCTCACCAAGTTTGGGTGCGCACGAGGCCTGGGAAATGCTGTGCGCAAAGGACTTTTGTCTATTAGTGAAGCAGGGGATTTTCAGCTCAAGGCTCGGCACGGCAACCTGGAACCTGAGATCGCTGGCCAAATGCTTCGCGAGCTTGAAGCGCAGTTGCCTGGCTTCAAGATTGATACTGAACCAGGTATTCGGCTTCTCCAGCAGGCCAAGAGATCCAGTAGACCTGCCTCTTATGCTCTCGAAGGAATGATTGACCAAATTAAGAGAGGAGAAACCTCCAAGGAAGAGTTGCGTGATTTCTTCATCGAAGCTTCGGGATACACCAAAAAGGTGGAAACGGCAGGCGGTCTTCTGGTACGGGCGATAGGGTTCCGCAATGGCCATCCAGCTACTGTCACCAAACGCACACCTTCGTGCGCCTTTGAGGATTCGTACCTGACGAAAAGCATGGCAACTGTGACGGGGACAGCTTGTGCAGCCTTCATGGTCCTGGCCCTTGAAGCTGGACAGAACATGAGTGGCGTTTTCTGTCCCGAAGATTGGGCTGCGCCGCAGGCCTTCTACAAAGCACTTGAGACATGTGGTGTTCCTCGTGGTCAATTGCCGGAAACCTACACCTATTAAGGGGATTTTCCAATTCTGGGTGCAACCAGATAACATGCCGGGGACTGATTACTTGGTCTTATGTATCTTAGACAATTACATGAATTCAATGGCTTCTTGGTCAGTCTGCTTGTGATGTACTCTGTTTAGAAATTTGCCCCTTCTTGATATCCCCTGGATCGTCATTTTATCTGGCGAGTAGACTTGGCCTTATGCTTACAATGCAGTTGAATATCATTTGACATATGGATCTCTATTAGAAGGAATTGGTTCCGACCACGCAAAAATGGAGTAGATGGGTCAGAAGACAGCTATTGATGAAGATGTACGAAAAATAGATCGATCGATGGATGGATTTTTGTCTTTTGTCAGAACGATTAAGCTACCTCCACACTAAAGTATGCACCGAGAGTGGTGTTGGCAAGCACCGTATAAGTGACCCTTAACAATAATTCAGCATTGACCTGATTGAATTCAACGCGCTCCAAGTGCTTTCATCCCAATGAAAGAACAAGAACAAGTAAGGCATGCAGTGAATCTACAAGAATACATTTTCCAGAGTCTATGGTGGTTACGACTCGTCTCTCACAAATATCATTAGAATAGTTATCGACATCGGGAAAGTCATAGATATGTTCCAGTCACAACCCATTGGCAAGAAATTTCTATCGGTACAGCCGTCTAAGGTCAAGCCTAGGATGCTCTAGGGCTTACGCATGTCCTTGAAAAATTTTCGGGCTGAATGCTGCAACGGTGCTGCGAAGTTGACCCGCGGCTCCACAGTTCCGGTGATAGAAACAATTTGGAAATCATTTAGGCTTTGGCGCTTTGACCCGATATTTCTAGTATGCGGGGAAAGCATAAACTAGTAAAGACAGTACGGGAACACTACGGTCTCGTTCAACGAGTCAGCGTGGACAGATCAGGAGGCCGCCTCACTCAGGTAATACATCTTTCCTATTTTGGGATAAATTATGCGAGAATTAACACTTTCAGTTCGCGTACAACAAACCTTGATGATTACCGCCTTAAACCGACATATAGATATACGGTACATTATGAATGGATGCTTTTAGAAAACCACGTAATAACCTATGTACTCATTATGCGTTCGCATTCGCCCACAATGGCTCCAGTGTATTTTCGTCGCTCCAGGTGATATGCTCAAAGCCGCGGTAGCACGGGCCTTCTCTACTGCCACGGTATCCGCTAGGGGGTGGGCTGTTTGTTTCGCTAAATGGCATCACGGGCAACTCAGCAATGGTAAATAGAATAAAATTCCAGTCTCCAGGGCTTTGCATTATCGAACAACCTTCCAGCTTCATCATCATTTCCATCATCCGCTATCATGTCGTTCAAACTCATCCATCCTCCCACTGTCCACGAGTCTTCTGCAACATACTCTCACGTCCAAGCTACGGCCATCTCACCTACCTGCACTCTCATTACCATAGCTGGTCAGGTTGGAGTGGATTCGAAAACTGGCAAAATTCCAACATCCCACAGGGAACAAATCCAGCTGGCATTGGAAAACCTTCGAGAATGCCTTCATTCTGTGGGTGCGACTGCCGCAAATCTTATCAGCCTTACACATTACGTCGTCAATTTAGATCCCAATGATAGCTCAAGATCAGAATTGGTTGTCAAGTTCCTAGGGGGTCATCGCCCACCAGGTGCTCTAGTAGGGATTACGGCTTTAGCACACCCAGATCTGTCTTATGAGGTACAGGCCATGGCTGTCGTGGAGAAGTGAAATTATTGGTAGAAGAGGATTGGTGTTTTGGGAACAATCATGTAACTAACAATGCCCACTTTATTACTCAACGCTGTCAAACTGAATGCCTAGCCGTTCAACATGGTAAAGGCCCGCTTCTTGCCTGACTCATTGGCATCATAAATTCCGTGTACAAGTCTGATTTGGTCCCCCCAAAAAATGCAACTATAGTTGATCAATCCTTTTAAGTGTCCGTATGCAACGACAAAGTAGGCGTAGTGGCCAGTCACATCTCGGGAAGAATTCAGGAACTGAGGTTGGATATCTAAGATGATTACCATCAAATCTAGAATCAAGACCATCCTTTTGGCTAAAATTTATTAATCATCTGTTGTGATTGGAGATACTAGTCTATAGATATAATAACTAACAAGTCGTTTACAGTCCCCAGGGATAGAGAGAAAGCCAAGAAAGGAGAAGGACATGAAGGAGAGAGAGCTACCTGATTTGTATGGAAGTGGTCTAGGAGAATGACACAGAGAATCTCTAAGCAGCCTAGACTGACAAAAGCTGGTGGTATATCGTGGCCTTCACATCATATCAAACCATATGTTTAAAGTTTGCAGTCATGTCTCTTTTCGTTGGCCAGTGCTGCATGCACATCGCGAGCAGTGACTGTGGCGCTTTGCATGGCGCCCTCAATTGCACCAGGGTATAGCGCGGCAACATCGCTCCCGGCAAAGTAAATCCGGCCATGTGCCTTTCGAATTTGTGGAAGTGCACCGGTTAGGCTTCCTGGCCGGTGATTAACCCAGCCTCCCTTTGAAAATTCTTCTGTCGCCCAGTTCTGACAGAATACGTCGATCACCTCAAGAGTCGGAATGAACTTTCGCAGCGCCGTTTGCACTGCCTTGCGGTCATCCCCGCGTATAGAGGCAGCATTGGTACATAGGCACATCACAAGGGTGTCCCCATTGTCAAGGCGGCGTGTATTTCTCGCTATATTGATTGGATGTTGCCCAGCCGGTGCATAGAACGAGAAGTCCTCAATTACGCCCTTCACGCGGACCCATAATTTGCTTGCCATGACAGGATTTTTCTGGTCGATCATAGTCCGCACGACCGGAGGGACATCAGGAGTAATCTCTATATCGCACATTGTATTGAGTGGCGTAGCAAGGATAGCTACACGTGCGTTGATCCGCTGACCAGTCCGCGTGGTGACCGAAACCCTCGAACCGTCATCTGAAATCGAGATGACTGGGGATGAAAGACGTAATTGAGCCCTGGATTCAGCGAGGATTGCATCAATTAGAGCTTTTGCGCCTCCGGGGATGCTCCATTGCCCCGCAGTCTCGTAGAAGGCCCGGTAATCTCCAAAGAATGCAGCCACAACGTGAAGGTATTGAGCAATTCCCTGAGCCTGGTAGGAAGAACATACCCCTGCCATTCCTCCCTTCAGAGTGTCCCGTTCATAAGCCGTTAGATCCAATGAGTTTATGCGGTCCTCGACCGACACCTTCTCAATCTCACTAGTATCCACCGCATTCACATTGAATGGCGAGGGGAACCATTGTCGGGCGTCGCAAAATAGTTGAGCAAGAAGGGGACTGATGACCTCGTCATATCGATCTCGCGTAGCCGTGTGTACTCTGCCCTCCGCCAACCAATGGACTTTTTTGCTGGCTTTGGGCGGGATGAGCATGTCTAGATTTTGTCGCTGCAACTCCTGCCAAACGGCAGGTTGCGTCCAGTGCACATAAGCACCACCCATATCAAGTTCCTGCCCAAACACGGTCTTTGTATACGTTCGTCCGCCCACTCTATCTCGGGCCTCAAGAAGGACCACTGAATGGCCCTTTTGACTCAGGTCCCGTGCAGCGACAATGCCGCTGATACCGGCCCCAATCACTGCAATGTCGAATGTATCCGTCATGGTGGTAAGTGTATGTCTTCAGAAGATACAAAGTTATATGTGTTTTGAAATGAAAGGACTGAGACTAGAGGGCAGTGTGGCTCAGGATAGATTCAAATCCTTTTAAGTATAGGTGAATTGGCATTTATGAGTTCTTACTTTTGTATGTAAAGCATTTCAACGTACGTGTCCCATCCTTTGGCCTTCTCTCTCATTTCCCCTGCTCCTGGTCCGCGGCTCGTGGCAAGGAATCTCCCCGGAGAAGGTCCAGCACCTAAACCGCGGGTGGAGGGTGTTTTGCACGGGTCCACGGCAAACGGCTTAGCAGGATAGCTTCACTCTGACGCAACAATTTCTAATTGATAATTGTTAGTGCTGGGAAATACGCTGTGATGATGTGAGACTGTTGAGTTCAGGCTATGTATTTTTTGTTGTCAGAATCTGTCTGATCCTTGACCGATAGTGATCATTAGTTCGGAGGTCTTGATGGACTTTTTCCTGAGAAGACTTTCCCGTCCTTCCTTGTCATTAGCGCTGATTGGTCTGTGATTCGCCTGGTTATCACGGACCCCGGATCTCGAATAGTCGAAAATAGACTAAATAAACTCCCTGGTTTTAGGTTCTCATTAACACCACAGTGTACAGTGACTACGCAAGTCTGGACACCCTCTCAGGACCCACTCCCAGACCGCCTACAATACTGACATACCGCTTTACATACTCGGAGCGAGGAACACCCAGAGATATACACAGTGCCATATTATCAAAAGTTTCTGACAATCCACCCACTGTTGTGCTTACCAGAGCCTATTAGGTTGCATGAGTTAGGTTTTTCAGAGAGTTCTCGATAACACGAAGTGCTGAGAGAGGGTTTACGTCCGGCAGAATATTATGTAATCAGGTCAATGTGGGTCCCAGGGTGTCCAAACTTTTGCGTAGTCCCCTGTCATTAGTGGATACGGTTGGAATGAAATCGCTTGTCGGAACCGCGGCTGTTCGGTAAATTCCCACGGACATAATCCATTCATTCCTTACCGTATAATAGAGGGCCAAGTTTCCTATGCCTATCCAGAGCTTCCAGTGTCAAATTATTACACATTTTACCGTCTTTCGCGATCATTAGTCAAGCAACCATGTACAAGCACAGCTATCGAGACCTTATCAGCAACCTCCCTGTCTCCCAGGCAGATATTGACTTCTTTGGTGATATTCCTATACTTCGCCCTTATATGGAAAACTCCAGCTTGTATCAGCCGGTACCCTTTGTTACGCGATACGACAAAGGCAATATGTCTGACAAATTCTTCAACAAGACAATCAACTCTAGCGACACTATCCCACGAGTCCTAGCCTTCATGCGAAAGCCGAGCCCCCCATACGACACACAGAATATTAGAGAGGACAAAGATCCATCACAGTGTCTGGAAGAGCCGCACTTTTTTGCTATTTGTCAGCTTGAAGGGGGTGTGAATGGTTATATCAACACTGCCCATGGTGGAGTCCTGGCAGCTTTATTGGACGAGACACTGGGGCTCTGTGCGGAGTCATACCGACTATTTGCGTCGGACGAACGGGAACCTTTACTTACTGCGAGTCTTGAGATATCATTTCGTTCACCCGTGCCTACTCCTAGTGTTATTGTCATTAAGTCATGGGTGAGACGGAAGGTTGATAGGAAGTGGTTCCTTGAAGCACAGATTCTTGATCAGGACGGTTCGCTCAAAGTGGAGGCAAAATCCCTGTATATTAAGCTCCTAGCTGCATTATAAGAATACAATCCAGTTTTTTTGGAAAACAAATGCCCGAGTAACCAAAGATGAGAATGAGTTATTTATAAAACCAAAAGAGGGAGCCTCGAATTAGCTACATTACTAGCGACAGCCATTGCAAGCCTTATTCTGGAACAGCTACCAAAGGTCGTGAATTAAAAATCTTGCGATAGTCTCAGCATCCTTCGTGTAGGACTCCAATACATGAGAGTGAATACTACTACTCTACTCTCTTATTCCTTTTGCGCCACGCAAAGAACAAGAAGGTATGATAGTTGACGAATAATCTAGGGATTCTCTATAACCCATCATTTCGACATATTCCTGTGCACGAAATTTCAACGTTCAAAGCTAAATTTTGACATTTTAACGTTTCAGGGTTTCGGAAGCTAATACATCTATTTATTCCATAGACCGGAGCCGAAGTGCCGCGGCTGCGGGCGCCAAAGCAGGCCAAGGTTAAGCAAAAGGATCTAGGTGGCAACTCATAATACCTAAAAATCTGGGCGAAGCCACGTAATATAAAAAATTACATGCTCATCTGATGGGAGGATAAATTTCTTTCATTTTCTTTTTGTCCCGCATTGTTTGAAACTCGGGTAATTTCCGAACACCAGGCCCAAGAAAGACTGCAGCCTACGCTCCAGATATTGAACTATTGGCCTTGTTCTCACATCAAATTAAACCGAGCTGTTCACAGTAATCTTCACTTGAAAAAATACGTCAAGCGGGTACGAATAAACCAAAAAAAATATCAGACATAGCATTAGCAAGCGATTTGGGAGACCGGCCTTTTCCTCTAAACCAAGAAAATCCTCATTCATCAACTTCGACAAAAGGATGAATCCAGGCTTCATAATAGACAGGAGAGCGAAAAAGACTGATTACAGACTAGTCCAAAATTCCGACGAAGCTAGCATTTTACTGGGCGAATATTGAGCTTTGGGATTAAAGATGGAGACGAGGTCATAACGTCACAAAACCAAGTGAAGATTGTGGTGATGCGTAGCTTCCGCGGCACCGAAACGGGGTTGGGTATTCATAGCGTAGTCCTTGCCCGCAGCCAATGGACTTGTCTATGTTCAAACGTGAGTATGCGGGGCATATAAGGTTTATGGGGTAAACCTTAACTGCGTCATGACTTTCAGTACACGCACTGAGTCTATGCTATTTCTTGGTGTTATATACAGATTCTTTTTCCATAAAATCGTTGGTTTTTTGTACATGCTAGCACTTATTATCGGCTCCCCAGCGAATTGAACAAAGATGATGGAAGTGGAAATGTCACGAAAGTTGGATGAGATGTCCAACACCGCCGCCAAGCAAACTTTGACCAATGAATCCGAGGCAATCGGCCAAGTCGAACCAAAAGTGCACTTCAGCTTGCTTTCTGCCATAGGCATTCAGTATTCGGTAACTGGTGCGCCAGTTGCAATTGGGACCTACCTGTCGCTGACAATTGGGCTGGGGGGCTCGCCAGCCTATATCTGGGGGTTCGTTATGATGGGACTCTTCCAGTTGACGACTTGCTTGGCAATGGCTGAGTTAGCATCTGCTATACCCCATTCTTCAGGTAAGTGAAGCTAGGATCAACATTGCCAAGGATGGTATTGAAAATTTTCAAGGACCTGCATATTGGGTAACTATTCTTGCTCCTCCTCAATATGGTCAATCCCTGGGATTTATAATGGGATGGCTTACGAACGCTGGCTGGTTTTTTATCACCGCTGCCTGTGTTCTTTACGCGGCACAGCTCACAATGGCCATCGTCGGAGCAGCATATCCTGGCTTTATCATTGCGCCCTGGCAAACATACCTCGTCTACTGTGCATACTCATTACTTTGTTTGTCCATTAATCTTCCCCGGACTTTTAAAATTCTGAACTACTTGCTCAGAGCGGTCATCTTCACCTTGAATGGCACGGCCATCTGGTTGCTTGTCGCACTTTTGGTTCTTGCTCATCCAAAACAAAGTGCTCATGCTGTCTTCATTGAATTTGTTAATGAATCCGGCTGGTCCTCTGACGGCCTAGTTTTCTTTTTGGCTTTGTTGCCCGCATACTCTGCCCTCGCGGGACTGGATAACGCGACGCATTTGACGGATGAGCTAGAGAAGCCGGAGA
>JAXQJV010000973.1:0-11516 GCA_037042255.1 Penicillium sp. PG106-07D
TAGGACTGGCGCTAGGTAAGCCCGGCCATACTTTTGGCTGTTGTATGTTTTTCTATCGATTTTTATAGAAGGTTATCTAGGATAGTACATGAAAGGCGAAGAGTAAACGAAGCTCGAAGTGGTTCAGGGCACAGTAAATAGAATAGGGTGCAATTATCATCCGATTTCAGAGTGCTTGATATAGTAAAACTTCCTCAGATCCCCTACCCTACCATATTTGAGGCTTTGAGCTTCTAACCTTGTATTTTTGAGAGCAGTACATGAGAAAGAAGGTTATGTTATAAGGCTATCCTGGTTTTTTTTGGCACTTCAGACGCCTCACAGCCAACACGAATAGTCATCATAGGTTCGTTGGCAGTGAAGCCAAATTCAACAATAATTAGCACCATATATTTCAATTCAACCTTACTCCTAGCACATACGACCACAGGGTGTGGAGAACAGGACTTCCCGTCCGCTCAGCCGTACTTGAGCCCATTACAGTACGCGGCCAATCCTCAATACGCCCTAAGATCTAAAATAGCGTCAGTTTTGATGTTAGGGTAAGTGAAGGTGATATAGGTAAGAAGTTTAGAGACTAGGGTGATAGAGGTGAGAACGGGGCAAGAGCGGGTAAGAATAAGGGTGAGGGCGGGTAAGAAGAATAGGGCGAGGATTCTCACCTAGATCACCCAGTCTCCCACTTTCACTTAAGCCCCGGCCATAAATACAAGGCCTAGGGTATATATCTGATATTCTTTTTCTCTTAAATATAGCTATTCGAGAGAAAATTCTGCTAAAGGTCTTCTAAAAGAAACTTAATGTGTTACGATGTTACCCTGGGTCACATGACAACCAACGTAGGTCAAAAAGACCACTATATGTGCGATCAGCGGATATGACCCAGGACCCGATGTATATAGTATCGCAACTTGTCAGGCTGCACCATGACAAAAAGTAAACGCACGGTAATCCTGAGGTAACCATAACAGATTCTCCGTGTTCCAGGTGTTATATGTACCGTCGGAACCAATACCAAATCCTTCAACTCGCGTCAATTCAGGGTTGGTCAACCCTGTATGTGCATCCAAGAATAAACGGAAAGTCCCACAAGTGGTTTCAAGATATGAGTTGGTGTTGTCGAATGATGTCACAGAAGTGACTCTTCTAATCTCGAGCAACTGTAGGCATTGCCCGTTGCTGGTATCCCGTACCTTAATAGTGCTATCATCTGAAGCCGAGGCGAGGAGCTTGGCATCATGGGAGAAGGAGACCGATTTAACTGAGCTGTGATGGCCCTCGAGCGTCTGAAGGCGTTGCCCGTTGCCGGCATCCCACACCTTGACAGTCCTATCGAACGCAGCCGAGGCAAAGAGCTTGGAATCATGGGAGAAGGCGACTGAGTTGACCGAGCTGCTATGACCCTCGAGGGTCTGTAGGCATGTGCTATGTGAGCTTGCAAGAGGGCGTAGGTAGGGAATGTGAAAGACTGATCGGGGACGTTCTCGATGGTTTCCGCAATCGAAGACTGCTCCTGGAAGAGCTCTCACTCTCTTCCATAATCGGTTTTCCTGTTAACCACTCTGGATTTTTTTGCCTTCAAATCGGATCCTTATCATGCTGCTAGATGGGCTAAATACCATTCCTGAAGCGTTTACTTGAAGCGGTTGATTTTCGATGGCTATTTTATCAATCGGATAATTGGCATGCATCTCGAACTCTGTTGATTAGCTGTGTATCATGCGTTGTTGTCTAAAATCATTGTGTTAAAACATTCTTTATGGTCATATTAGTTGGAACAGACCCGTAACAAACTCTCGAGTTTTAGCATCGAAGCTACTCTATCTGATAAGCTTCTTGTTAGGCTAAGGGCCTTAAGGCAATGAAGGTAGTAGTGATAGAACCGCTATCCTGGATGTCTTCGATCGTGTTTTTCCTAGGAGAGTAGTCGTGTAGGTGGTCGACCTGATCAATCGACTATCCGGGGCGAACTGGGTTGTAGATGTCACATTGTAGAGCGCTAGTAATAGCTCGTAATAATTTCGAGAAGATGGAGTAGTGTACCATTTCTACTCTCTCAGGCAAGGTTTCACTATATGCTTCTCGAAGGAGAAAGTCTTGAGCTGACTGGTGAATTAATGAGATTGCGCGTCCTCGGAGCGTCAGGGAAGAGCCATAATGCCCTATAATCTCCACTAGGTTATCGTCGTCTGCAATTTCTTCAGGTAATTCCATACAACATGCTAATTCGTTCAATGTGATAGGGCGGTACTGCCGAGTTCGAAATCAGATTTCCCCGCATACAATCACAGATTGTTATTCTAGCCCTGTTTTGAAACACGCTAGTCTATATTTGCCTTAGCTGCAGATTGGGGCTGGTCCACAAATAGATGTCCGTTTTTGGATACATAATTTACTGTATAATACGGGTAAGGTTTCGAACGATTATCTTTCTTATCCTTCGCCCAACAAAGGATATAGTACTGTATCTTCTGTCAACTGCTCGCTTTCGAAGAGAGTGATGTATGCACTTTTGGCACAACGGATTTCGTATAGCTCCGCATCGCCAGCATTTATTTTGGCAAGAGAGAGGCAACTTTTAGTCGAATAAATCAATTATTTTTGACGAGAAGAGGACTAGATCAGCCGCCACCACTACCACTCTCACCGCCACCACCGCCGCTTCCTCCACCAGGTCGAGTGCAAATATTAAGAATCTCGATGAGGAACTAAGTAGGTTAGCTTCGCCTCCATGAACTCTTCTTAAAAATGCACGTTTTCAGAATCACAGCAAAGTGATTGCCCATTGCACGAACCACCCACTGTAAAATCGGTTAGCGTCGCCTATATCAGAGCGCTTCGTATCTAAATGTGAAGACATCGCATACAGTTCGTACAGCCAACTCCAATATCAACCTTTTCCCCTAATATGTTGACAGGCACCACGAGCTGGCAACATTTTGGAGTCTGGTTGCCGCTAGAACACGTAACAGAGCTTTTTCTCTCGGTCAGTGGGGATGCTATGACGCCGGCCGCAGCTCCTAATACAAGGCGTGAGAAAAGCATCTTATCAGATGTCAAGAACGGAACACTATCCGATAGTTAACTATCATGCAAGAAAACCTTTTATGGATCACCGGACACGATGCTTCTCTTTATATTCTGGGAGGATTGGAATGACGTTGTCTGGAACCGTAAGTAAGGAGTCCAGGGCCAGTATGAACATGTTTATGTTGTTGGTTCAAGGCTGTGTGAGCCAGCAATCGGCTCCTTAATCTCGTGACATTTGATGAGTAAGATAAAGCTTATACGTTCATGGTTAACTAGTTAGTGCCGGGACTCTCTTATTCAATGGTCTTTGTGACAAGCATAGACCGATTTATCTATCGGTCTGATTCTGCCACGGCTCCGCCAAAAATAACCTAAAGCAGAAGGGTTTCATGAGGTCATCAGTTCCGTGTTTGGACCGACGCCTGACCACATAGGTCGTATTCACAAGTCACTAAACCCATGGTATATCTGATCCTGGTCTACGGGCCGTGGAATCTAGATCTGTTCATCTAAAACACCCCAGAAAATATAGGGCTAGAGTACCGCCATTGTAGCTGCCCGTTAAATCCAAGGATACTCAGTATACATTCACCATCTGCAATCTGCTGGATGAGACTCCACCAACTTCTTATTGCAGGTGCTGCAAGTGCCATCGCATCCCCGCTGACCGAGAGACAAAGCACTGTTACGTGTTCTAGCGCCGACCAGACGCCATCACCTCGTCTTTCCACGTACCCCACCGCAAAATACACCATTAGCTACAAATATAACATCTCTCCAGTGGAATTATAGCTGCTACTTTTGATCGCTATCAATAAGGCCGTCTCCATACAGGCCCCCACGCCGGTATATCGCGTTCGGTGCCTCAAATCTCTTTAATCCATACATGCGGATCCAAGGCCCAGGGGAAAGTGTTGACGACCAGATGGAACATCTCAAGTCTAACTTGATTCCTAGTGATTTGGAACACTGGTCTGGAGAAGAAATGTAAGCTCGTCCTCGTGCCCCCACAAAAAGAAAAAGCACCTGATAATTTGAAACTGGTACTAGAATTGATGTGAAACAGCCACTCTTCTTTTCACTTATAGGGAGTTAACGGATACTTCTCTCGACGATGATCGGGAAACAATAGAGGATTACCTAAATGAGTTCGTTCCAGGGTACTTGGAAGCAGAAAGAGAAAGGGATGGACTCGCAAAAATCTTTGATCTATTCCACTTAGGCTTTCAAATTTTATATCAATGACTATGGCATCCACAAAGCTTCCTTTTTGCCATCTTTGGTAACAAGATGCTATAGCTGTCAACAAAGGCTCAACGCTCGCGCGTTTACGATTACGCCGGAAAGCGTACCTTGTGGAGGATTGTGATGGTGATTACAAAACACATAACCATATCCAGGGAGTTCGCGGGGGATGGTACTCTTTGCATCGCTCGTGTCATGTTGTGCGAACCCGTCCATCAGCCTCGAGCCAATTTTCCATATAAACTCAGCTCAACTTTGAGAGATCACAGCTTCTTCAAGCAAGCCAAAAGAATTCTCTATCAAGGATCTCTGTTCTAGAATTACAACCTATAGAACCCGCCATGACTTCCCAAACACCTCCTGTCAGTCGATCCCCTTAGGTATGGATGATGTCATCATTCTAACGGTGCTTTTAGATTACCCCTCGACCAGGATGGCCAATGGACCCAGAGGAGCTACACTACGAGACTGATTGGGCGCCGGAAGACAGCTGGGGTTATCAGAACCGCGCTGCCTACAACCTTGGGAAATGTATCCCGATCATGTGCGAACCGGTTGGTATTGAAGTGATACTCACGGCTTGTGGAAGTTTTATGAATGGACCCAGCTTAGTTCCTGTCTCGTCAAATTACTTATCCATCTTTATTAGAGGAGATCATCGCGGTGATGAAGGAGAAGGGACGTCTGGGACTGAAAAGGGAATCAATATCAGACTAGTCTTTCGCTGTTGGTATGTATGAGCCTACATGGAGACAAGAGATAGAGACAGAGGCGTATTGGAGGGCGTTGATCCAGCGAAACCGGCTTTTATTGTATTGGCAATCTAACTTTCGCACTTGGTAATAGCTTCCTTTTGGCACTAGAGGCGTGTCTGGGCGGCGCTCTTGGAAGTTTCCATCAACCCCAGAAGCCTCTTAATTAAATCCACGTTCCCTTCGCACGAAGTGCCTTCAACCTCCCCACCACTCAACACTCGCAAAAGTGCAGGCTTCGTCAAACTCACTGATAGTCCCACCTCTCCACGCAAATCATCCTTGCTGGCGGCATTTCTGTAGGTCAAGGCGCCATTGCTCACATTCACCCGCCACCATCGCTGCTCGTCCGTCACATGGAAATTGACAGAGAAAAGCTCTCCAGCTGCCCTGTTCCCATCTAGACGAATAGATAATAAAGTCAGCCATTGTTCGACGCTTTGTTCAGGCCTCAGCCCTAGTCCTGTGGCCAGGCTCTGTCGGGGATCGGGTCTGTTTCCCGCGAGCAAGGCGAGAGCACCCGTGAGGTAGAAGTTGCGCCAAGTGCCGTTCTCCGAGCCATGACCGAGTTTGGTAAAGACAGATGCTAATGCGTTCTTTGCGCCAGCATGTGAGGGGTCGAATGTGACGGCATGATCGAGCAAAGTCGCCGCAAATCGCAAATCGCCGTCCGCAGCAAATGTTTCTGCTTTCCGCACAACCTCATCAATACCACCCATACATTCGACATATCGCTTGGCACTCTGCTTCGGCGGATGCTCCCAGAGATGAGCCGGGTTACCGTCGAACCAGCCCAAATACCGCTGATAGATGCCCTTCACGTTGTGGCTGACAGATCCATAGAAGCCCTGCGCAAACCACGACTTCTGCAGCGAGGGCGGGAGGCTTAAGTGCTCTGCTATCTCGATTCCCGTCATACCGTGATTCATAAATCGAACCGTTTGATCGTGGATGTAGGCATACAGATCTCGCTGGTCGCCAATGAATTTCGCAATCTCGGCACGGCCCCAAGTAGGCCAGGCATGACCGGCCAACATGACTTCAGATTCCTCTCCAAAAAGCACCAGAGACTCATCCAGATAATGAGACCAAGCCTTGGCGTCGCGAACCTGAGCTCCGCGGAGAGTGATGATGTTGTGGAGAGAATGTACGGCACACTCGGCGATGTACAAAGCTTGGTGACCAGGGAAGTAAAAGTTCATCTCAGAAGGTGCTTCTGACTCGGGCACCATTTGGAAAATGATTCGCACCCCGTCGATGACTCGCTCTTCGCCGGTTTGATGAATGATCATATTCGGCGGAACCAAAGAATTGGCACCGTTAGGGACACACATGCCAAGCCCACAGCCAATCTGTCCTTCAGTGCCTTTGGGTAGTTGAGTGCCATACATATATGCGGCACGTCGACGCATTGCATTCCCAAGATACAAGTTCTCACTGGTCGCCTCCTCCATGAAGCCCTCAGGCGCAATCAGCGGGATGGAATGGGTCTTCGCGACCGGGAGTATCCCCTGAGCACCACCGAAGTGATCAATATGCGAGTGGGAATAGATGACTGCGGTCACTTTGCGATCGCCACGGTGCTTTCGGTACAGTGCGAGTGCCGCAGCAGCCGTTTCAACTGCAGTCAGCGGATCGATTACGATCACGCCCTCATTTCCTTCGACGATCGTCATGTTGGAAAGGTCCAAGCCTCGCACTTGGTAGACACCGTCCCTCAATTTGAAGAGTCCTTGAATGCTGAGCAATTGTCCTTGTCGCCAGAGCTTCGGGCTGGCCGTTGGGGGGCATTCACAGGCCAGGAAGTTATATTCATCGTTGTTCCACACGACTCTGCCGTCGGCGGCTCGAACGATGCATGGGTCTAGGGCATCGATAAAGCCTCGCTTTGCGTTCTCAAAATCCGTCGCGTCGGCAAAAGAGGGTTGAAACTGCTGAGTTGACATGGCTAGATTGGTACGCAATTTATCAACCACGTAGGTGGTGGTTCAAACAATGGGTGAATTGCTCGGTTAATGTGCCAAACAAGGATGGCTGTTTGCAGAACTTAAATATTGCTAAAGCCTCGGATGCAACATAATCCCAATCTTGCGTGATCACGCCGTCGCGAAGTGTACTCCATTTTGCCTAGTCCATCCAAGCGCCACCAAGTCATCTGTTTATGCTATTCCTGGCTACGACACTCTCTTGGTCTACTACATACAGTTAGGTGTTGGTAAACTCCGATTGCCGATGACCCAGGCAGGGGTCTATTGGGGCAGTGCGCTAATCTTTGTTGGGCCAAAGCGGCGTGGGGAGGGGGGCGAATTAACCGTTTTTGGTAGTCGTTTCGCAATCAAAGACCGCTGATTATGGATAGCAACTAGGTAAAAAGGGGGCCAAGGCGCAGTATCGTGATAATTTCCTTCCAAGGTCAACGTTCCGTCCTTTGCAAGTTGCTCCAGTCTCTAGTGACCAAGTGCAACGCCCCTCCTTCTTTGCCCGCTAACTTTAGTAGGTGTACTGGAATCCTGGGAGATTGGCAATGACAATCTCCCCGCGGGCCACTTTTTTGTTCAAACGGTAAAAACGAATAGACAAAAGGACAACCAGAACTATAACCAAGCACGAGAGCCCCACGCAGGTCAAAATTCCAGGGTGGTACGTCGGTGCATCTTGCGATCGGTATACTAAGGACCCGGTCATGCCGCCTGAAGCACCCAATCCGACGAAAATAGCGCTGCAAATGGCTCGTTTCCATTGGCCTCGAATATTGTTTGCCTTGCATTTTCAAGTCAGATTGAGGAGTTTCATCATATGAAATGAACAGCGCTTACCTGGTACGCCATTGCGGCCGGAACATTGGAGTTTGCGCCCATGGTGGTAAGGAAGGCGCCCAACAGACGAGTCCCATTGCTCTTTGTGAATCCCTAGAATAAAGTTAGCGGGAGCATTTCGACTTTTCTTCAGAGTACACTGACCATAAGGGGAAGCCCGATGATCGTAAGCATTGCGTTAAAGATCAAAATTGGGCCACGGATATGGTAGCGATCACCAATCCAGGATGTCGCGTACATGAGTATTCCAGCGGCAGCATACGGAGGCGCGAACAAACACAGCGAGGCCCCCATGGAGAATCCCATTCCCTGGCGATAGATTATGGGCAGGAAATAGGAGATTGCGTAGGCAGTGGTGGTTGTCGAGTAATAGATAAAGCCAAAGGCCCAAATGTTGATGTCCAGCCCAGCGCTGAGGTATTTCTTGAGATGGAAGGGTTCAATGGTCACGTCGGCGCGGTCCTTGGTGATTCGGCGGATGATAAAGTCGTATTCACCTTCAGACAGGAAATTTTGCTTGGTTGTTTTCATGCGGTCCGGGAAGTCGATGAGAACAAAGTAGCCAATGGTGGCTACAACGCAGGTGAGAAGTCCTTGGATGATGTAGATCCATCGCCAAGCAGTGAGACCTCCAAGACCGTGCTTTATTCTATCAGAGTAGCTCTCAGTGTGCCTAGGTGCGGTTTGCCACTTACCATAAAAGTAATACCGTATGACAATATACCGGTGAAGGCAGAAGCCACGCATCCAAGAAGGTAGAAGACAGCATACCGCTTCTGGATGTTATATCGTGTGTACCATGTGGAAATCAAGTATACCGCAGCAGGGAAAAAGCCGGCCTCAAGGGCACCAATAATCACGCGGATGCCAACCATCTCGGTCCATTTCTTCACAAAACCTGCAGAGAGCTGAAGACAAATCAGTGCGGGTCTGGAATTATCAAGTGGGGACACAGTTGAATCTCACCATAACTGCTCCCCACAGAAAACAGACACCGGAGAGATACCGAGTGGGACCGATCTTGCGGACCAAAATTGGCCCAAAGATTTGTAGACAGATATAGGGAGGGAAGAAGGCCACTGCAATTGTGCTCTGTTACCGTTTTAGTCTCGTGGGTGACGGCGGCAATGGCCAGGAAGCCTACATATTGTGTGCCATGGAGCCGCAACTCCTTTTCCATTCCAGCAATGGCAGCGGTACCCAGGTTACCGCGATCGATAAGTGAGACAGTGTGGAGGAACCCCAGCATCACAATCAAACGAGCATCGATTCGACGAATAATCTTGCGCTGCTCGCGATAAGAATAGACTGGATCATCATCGATGTTGGCCACTATCGGCTTCTGGGACTCCACAGGCTCCACGTGAGTCTTCGAGACTCTTCCCTCATCCACCGTGGTCATTGTGGAATCAAGGATAAGATTTGCAATCAATCAAGAGATCTGTTAAAGTCGTGCAAGAAATGATTCTTGAAGGCTAGATATAAGGACATTGCTCGCTTGCCGTACAAAAGGCCAAGATGATGAAAGACACTGTAGTTATGTTGCAATAGCGCATACTCTTTGCGTAGAAAGAGCGCCCCAACGAAACATTGATGTGGAATTTGCGGGGAAGTTCCTGGAGCTGTGAAGCTTCCAGGTTGGCTTTAGATGATGCTTATCGCCATTGGCCAATCCAAGTCTTCTCCCCGCAAAAGCCACGGATGGCGCATTTCGGCCCATCGGCGTTTAGCATGCCTCCAGCTACGAAACTCTTCCTATCGCCGATTTTCCGTTTTGATCGCTCAAAAATAACCTAAGAAATGGAAACTCATGACCTGATCGAACCGAGGACGATTCGGCACATCATTGCGGAGACACATGTCGAACAATTTATTCGCATTTAATGATTTCTCACCAGGCTCACGAACAATAGCATGTCTAAATTCCTATGAAGGGTCATCAGTTCTTCAACGGAGTGGATCTTGTTCAGCCATCTTCGCGTAACGCCGAAACCCGATGCAGACGACATGTCGCCTGTGACAGGGCACTTGTCACAGAAATAAGAAGCTATATGAAGTCGTGATGAGACAGAATGCTTGAGATATTAACCTCCCCAGAGTCCCATTCAACCTGACATCCGCAAGCGATATTACGCCAAAACAACAGCACCTTCTGCCAACGATGCATCCTCCGGTACGCCAGCTCTCAACAGGTTCTTTGGACCAATTCGATCCCGTGATGGTGACTCCGGTCATTGGAAATGAGTTCACCAAGGGTACTTGCAACATCGTGGACGATATCCTACGTGCCCCCGATGCGGACCAGCGCATTCGTGACTTGGCCATCATGGGTATGAAGCGTGACTCCCCCAAACACAGCGACAATCATTAACTTAGGGCAAAAATAACACAGTCGCCGAACGAGGCGTCGTCTTCTTCCGCGCCCAGGACAACCTCACCAATGACCTCCAAAAGGAACTAATCCTCCGCATGGGCGAACTAACCGGCCGCCCATCCGACCACAGCCTACACATCCACCCCGTCACCAACGACGCGCGCGAATTCGGCGACCCGGACCCAGCCATCAGCACCATCCACTCCGAGGGCCGCAAGAAATTATATAAAGGATCCAACTACACCAAGATGGCAGCTGTCTGGCACAGCGATATATCGTTCGAGCCTGCTCCAGCGGACTTCTCGTCACTGCGGCTGACGCAGTTGCCCAAGACGGGTGGTGATACGCTCTGGGCGTCCGGGTATGAGGTGTATGACCGGATTAGCAGGCCCTACCAGAGGTTTTTGGAGGGGTTGACGGCGACGCATGATGGGGAGGGATTTAGGCGGATGGCGCAGTCCGGGAAGTTTCAGATTTATGACAAGGAGCGTGGGTCGCCGAGGAATGTTGGCGGGGATCTTTATGCTGTTCATCCTGTGAGTCTAAAAAACCTCGTGCTTTTGAGCGAGTGCTGATTGAGAGGCAGGTTGTGCGGACTAACCCAATTACTGGCTGGAAATCTATTTTTCCAATTGGTAATTACCCATGATCATGTTCCTTGACGACGATCATAAACTGATTCATGATCCCAGGATCGTTCCCCTCTTGCATCAACGGACTGAACCGACGAGAGAGTGCAAACATGTTGCAGTGGTTCCATGACCTTATCACCTATGGCCACGATCTCCAGGTGCGCTTCAAGTGGAACGACCCAAACGATATTGGTAAGTACCATTCATCGGCTGACATAAGCTCAAGGCTGTCAGCTAACTGATAGCCGATAGCCATTTGGGACAACCGTAGTGTCTTCCACACCGCGACAGGTGACCACGAGGGCTTTGGACCGCGCAGTGGAAACCGAGCTGTCGGCGTTGGTGAAGTTCCTTACTTTGACCCTGCGAGCAAGTCGCGACGGGAGGACCTGGGTATCGTGGAGGACCTTGCTCCTTGCCATTTGTAGAGAGTCTGGTGCAGTGAGAATTTTTTGTGTCTTTAGGAACGTGCAAACTACTACAATCTCATCATTCTCATCATTCTCATCATTCTCATCATTCTCATCATTCTCATCATTCTCATCATTCTCATCATTCTCAAGTAGTCTTGATGAACGTGATCATAGAAGTAACGTACTTCACCGGTCACCCGGACACACGGTCCACCCGGACACCTACCCCCATTAAGAATTTTCAAATTAAGATA
>JAXQJV010000974.1:0-11427 GCA_037042255.1 Penicillium sp. PG106-07D
GAGACTAGCCCGTTCAAAAAAGCACCAGGAACGAGAGGGTCTCGTACTTGGTTACTTGTACGGAGTAGTGAGAGGCACTCAGTCTAGTTTAACTGGGAGCGGTGAGAGTTCGAAAGTTGAGGCTGGCAGACGCATGCGGACGGCTCGGCGCGACTGGACGCCTTTTGTGGAGAGGAGACTCCGCCAGTTTGGTTCACTTAAGTCGCGACGAGCCCAAGTGGGTATATTAACAGACTTTCCGAGGACACCAAGTCACATTCCTCTTCTCTCCTGATGCTTTTCTCCCTCTCTCCGGTCAAATAATCAACAAGCAGTACACACAGTAACCAACTACGTACGACCTAATCACGACATACCTACTACCCAATCGATCGCGCGTCCTTGGCATCACTACCTCGGCCCCGAAGAACTACTTTATCAAGTTACCAACCCCCACAAGGTTACCACACTTTCAGGCACGGTGGCATGCCCTGCATCTAGTTCATAATAAGCCTCGGAGGACAATAACCATGTTTCCTGATCCCACTGACAGTCTGCAGCACACCAGATTCGCTCTCATCGTGTCCTCAAGCAGACCAAGCAGCATGTCAAGTCCTCTGCCCTATGTTTATCACAGTCTCCGACGTTATCGGAGCCAACCGCCCAGTGGTGATTTTGCCAAGAAGGAGCCAAGACAGCACATCTCCAAAGAACCCAACATAACCCCACCATCGGAAGAGAAAAACAACTGGACACTGGACAGCAGAAAACAAAAGTGGGATCCTGTACCTAATCATCATCCACCATAACAAACACGAAACTCAAACTGCCGAACAATAATCAATCAATCTCTCTTTCCTCTCTTCACATCTCTTCCCCGAGAAGCTTGATTCGCGTTAACCCCGTTGAGCATCATTCCACACTCGCTGCCCCTCTTCCCAGCATGGGTCTCTCACTACAGAGCTTGGCTCTCTCCCTCTTCGTCCTCCTCGCCATCTCCGGCCAGGCCTACGGATTTGGTGCTGGAAATATTGCCTCGCTGTCCAAGATCGAGGGCCAAAACTGGCGTCATGGAGATATTGAAGATGCCCTCTTGACTCTCTTCCTGGCCCGGGTCGCCGGTGGACGCAAGTTCAGCAAGCTGGATGTCAAGCGTGTCTACTTCGGTAATTGGCTGCGCGACTACAGCCAGGCAGTGGATGTGGGCACCGTCAAGCACGTCAGTGCGGAGGCCATTCGTATTCTCATCTGGATCCTGGGCTTTATGAGCTTTGGGTATGTTCTTCTGCCAGTCAAAAAACCATTGTCGTTCTAAGCTAATCTCCGTCTTCCCTTAGCTATGGTACCCGGGAATTTGAAGTCACCACCGAGCGTCTGGGCTGCTACCAGCCCACCGAACATATCGATAACCCATTGGGCTACGCCGAGGGTGATGATGCCCGTCGCTACGACCGCCGTCTGCGTGGACCCGTCGACGAAGAGCGTGAGCTGTCCATTGATACTCGCACCGGTATGCCGTCGCTTTGATCCACGCACACCCTCAAACCCGTCATCCAGTGATCTAATGCCCTTCTCAATGACTCTTAGGCCTAAAAAACTACATCGCATCCGAAGACCTCGGCATTGAAACCTCGGCCGCCCTGATCCGCCGTGTCTTGGGTCGCTCGATCCAACTTGGTCGTCGCTACGCCCGCTCCCGCAACGACGAGGACCTGCACGAGGCCCTGCGTCTCCTCGGTACTGGGCTGCACTGCCTGGAAGACTACGCTGCTCACTCCAACTACACTGAACTCAGCCTGATCGAGCTCGGCGAGAGAGATGTCTTCCCCCACGTGGGCCGCAACACCAAGGTGCAAATTCGCGGAGTCCGGGAGGAGGTCTATCCCATTGTGACCGGCACTTTCGGCGGCGTCGACTTCTTCCACTCGGTGCTGGGAGAATTTTCGGACAAGACCAAGCAGTCGGAGCTTCAGTCCTTGGAGGGTGTGATCTCAGAGTCGGAGAACCAGGGTCCCTCGAAGAGTATGCTGCAGAATCTGCTGAACAGGATCCCCAGTGGTCTCATTGGCAACAGCGGTGACCAGGCCGGCAAAATGGACGACTTCAAGGCCAAGGCCGATAATGCCCGCCACGACGGCCAGAACGTCAGTCCCCGCCAGCCGGAGGAGTGGGCTCGATACCTGGACAATGTCCAGAAGCAAATCTACCCTGTCCTCGAATGGCACGACGAGCTTCTCAAGGGCATCAACGAGGCCATTGAGAAGATCCCTGTGCTCCCGGACCTCATCGAGCAGGTTCAAGATGAGATCACCGTCTTCGTATTCTCGGTGATCGCCCCGTTTATCCTGCCCATCATCAAGCAAGCCAAGTCGGAGCTGGAGACGGGCTCCTCGGAAGTCATCCAGACCAGCCGCAACCAGCAGCACATTGTCTTCAACGACGACAACTCCTCAAACCCGACCCACTCGATGCTGTCCAAGGACCACTTCTCCAACATCCTCAACGAGCCGGCCGGACGAATCGCCTCCGAAGTCGTCAAGTGGACCGTGCCGCAGCTCATGCAATGCTGGGACGATGAGAACATCGACATCGACCGCACTCTCAACCGAATCATCACCGGTGTATTCCACCACCCGGCGCTGCACCGCTATGGCGACGACGGCGCTGCCGACATACGCGGAAAAATGTTCTCCACCGTCGAGCAGTGGTGGCGCGAGAAGAGCGAGCGGGAACGCGACGGTCTCCGTGATCAGCTGAGTCGCGAGGGTGTTCGACAGGGCCGCAACCACAAGGAAGGTGTCGAGGACTGTGGTCACGGCTGCGGAAAGCCCCTCGCACTGCCCAAGATGCAGGGCAAGCCTAGCGGCGGCAGTGGAAGCTACCAGCAATCCAGCGACAACGGACTAGACAAGATCGCCGCCCAGGCTGTGGGCGGAGGAGCCCTTGGCGGTCTTGTCGGCAGTCTCGTGGGCAGCGTGGGCTCCATGGTGCTTGAAGACGCAGCCGGTGGGGTCTCGGGAGGCCGAGCCAGCAGCCCAAAGAGACAAAAGAGCCCTAAGCCGCACCGCCGCGACGAGGACGACGAGCGCGAGAATCGCCGACACAACTACGAGCGTCGCGAGGAGCCCGAGCACCGATATGGCAGCCGCAATGACGACGACGAGCACGAGAACCGCCGGCGCCACCATGAACGTCGCGAAGAGCCCGAGACCCAGGCATATGGCTATGCGGCACCACCACCTCGCCAAACCGGCTACGATTACCAGGCTGAATCGACGTACGAGCGTCCGGCAGCCCCTCGCCACGAGTACGGCCGAGATGATACCCGCAACGAGTTCGCTCGCAACGACTACCCGCAGAAAGGATACAACAGCTCAACCACCTACGGCGAGCCTCCCCGGCGAAACGATTTTGCTCGCGACGAATACCGCAGCGAGTACCAGCCAAACCCCCCGACGCAGAGCTACCAGCGCGAGGAGTACCGGGAGTCCCGCCAGGGTAACAGCGACTACTACCAGCAAGAGAGTCGGCAGACGTACGACTCCGGACGCAGCGAGTACCAGCGGACCGAGACGCGGTACGACTATGGTGCGCCGCAGTCTACCTACGAGACTGTGCAGCAAAGCACCTACGGTGATGGACGGGTTGAGCGGTAAGTTTCACTTCAAGTGTTTCTCGGTTTTTGTTGCTCCTAAGTAAGGACGAGGGGTATTGATTACATTGATATCACAGGGAGTACTCGTCCGGATACGGTGCGCCACCGCGCGGCGGGTACGAAGAGCGGCCGAGCTACCAGCCACGCGAGGAAAGCTACGGCCAGGGCTTTGGTGGCGGCGACGAGCGCCGAATGCACCATGGGCGACGGTCCAGCCGAGACTCTGGATCTGGCAGCGATGATGAGGGCAAGCGTCGCCGTCGGCACCATCACCACCGGCGGCGCTCGGGGTCGGGCTCGGATTAGATTACAGGCCCCAACTTTGGACCTGAGGTTGTCTGGACACTAGATGGGCTTGTAAGGGCAGAAAAGGCAATTGGATCTACCATTCTTTCACCTCGCCCAGTGCAGGCTGCTCAGTCCGAACGACCTTGTCGCAGTTGAGCAAACGGAGGGGGTCAAAGGCCAATTTGAGCTAGAGAGAGTAAACTGCCATGTCAGTGTGATGTCGATAGAAATGACAAGATCTTCATTGTTCAGACTTACCCGGCGCATCGCGTCCACGGTAGACTCGCCCAGCTCGTGGGCCAGATAATCGCGCTTGACGAGGCCGACACCATGCTCACCAGTCACGGTGCCTTCCATCTCGACGGCACGCTTGACCATGCGGTGGACGACACCCTCGGCGATGTCCTTTTCCTTGTCGCTGAAGAGGATGATAGCTGGAACAAGATTAGCAAGAGACGTTCAACGAAAAGCGAAACCATTCAGGCTGTGGAAAAGAAAAGCGAACATACCGTGGAAATTCCCATCCCCCACATGCCCACAAATCCCAGCCAAAAGGCCGCTCTTGGTCATATCTGCCTTAGTCTCCTCAATAATATCAGGCAATCGACTCATAGGCACCGCAACATCCGTAGTCCAGACATGGTCATCCGGGTTTCTCCGCATAGCCATGACACTCCACAGTGCCGCCTTGCGCGCACTCCACAGCTCAGCCATCTCCGCATCGCCGCGAGCAAACTCAAACGATTTACTCGCAGACTTAGAAGCAATCTTCTGCACCATACTAACCTGCTCCTTGACCGCGGCAGGAGTCCCCGCAAAGCGGAAGAAAAGAGTGGGCGACTCCTTCCACTCACGGGACGTATACCCACTCGCATTGATGCATTTCATCTGGACGTCGTCGAGGATCTCGACGCCGGCAACGGGGATCCCTGCCTCGACGACATGCGTGACGCACTCGGCCGCATTCTGAATACTCGGGAAGCTGGCGACAGCCACGTTCTGGCTCGCCGGCTTGACGCTCAATTTTAACGTAGCCTCGGTGATGAGGCCGAGGGTACCTTCGCTGCCGATGAAGAGCTTGGTCAAATCGTAGCCGGCGCTGGACTTGCGAGGCCGCTGGCGGGTCTTGATGACGGTTCCATCGGCCAGCACAACCGTCAGTGAGAGCACCCATTCGCGCATCGTACCGTAGCGGTAGGCGTTCGTGCCGGAGCACCCCGTGCCGACCATACCGCCGATCATCGCGCCGGGACCGGGGTCCGGCGGGAAGAAGAGCCCATCCTTGGCGAGCTCCTCGTTCAAATCCTCCCAACCAACAGCAGGCTGGACAACGACGTCCAGATCGCGCTTGTGCAAGTCCAAAATACGATTCATGCGACGGAAGTCGATGCACACGCCGCCGCGCGTGGACGCAAAGTGGCCCTCTAGACTAGTCCCGCCGGAGTACGGGGTCACAGGGATGACGCGCTGGTGGCAGACTTTCATGATGGCAGAGACTTCCTCGGTGGAGGCGGGATAGAGGACGAGGAAGGGTTTCTCGTCTTCCTTGCAGGTGTAGGAGGACCAGTCTGAGCCGGCGTGGGTTTCGAGATCGCCGGGTGAAGTCGAGACGTTTTCTTTGCCGAGGATGTCGACAAAGTCGGACCAGGCGGCTTGGAGGTTGGATTGGGAGACATTGTGCTTGGGGGCGTCGAGGTCTGTAAGGGAGGTTGTGGAGGAGGTTGGGAGAGCGGCAGGTTTTAGAGATCCGAGGTAGTATGCGCCAGAGGAGAAGAAGACGAGAGCTGTGCGTTGCGGTAGAATTGTTAGCAAGCTTGATTATTTTAATCAATTCGACGGTGATTTCGTCAATTGGCGAGATTGCAGACATACCGAACATCATGGCAGCATAGCGGCCACCAGATGACTGAGTCTGATACTGAGCGAAGCGTTCTTGCTCCGCGCGCTCGCGCTTCAGACGCTGCTGGGTGCTTTCATAGAGCTGGCTCTTGAACGAAGCTTGCTGCTTGTCATTGGCGCGGAGTCGGGCCGAGGCCGCAATAAGTCTTTGCTGTGTAATACTTGGAGAGGGGCGAGATTGGATATGGCGCAGAGCTCCCCGAAGGACGGAGCCGTGTGGGCGGACCATGGTGGGGTGTGAAGGGCGAGCAGCTCGAGGGGAAAGAGTTGAGTATTGAAGAAGCGGAGGAGAGGAAGTTCGATGATGCGTCGGGCTTGGCGTGGGCATTGCGGAAAGAGAGCGTTTCTCGGCCGGGGATGTCGTCCTTGGCAGCGTGACTGCATGATTGTGGAATACCGTAGTGACTCGTGAGATGATCTATATGAAGATGAGTCTATGCAAGGAAGACATGTCGTATTTAGAGCATATTCATCATTCCTAGCATGTCCGATCGAATTAATTGGCGAGATTGGTGCAATAATAATAGGGTAGTACGGGGGTTAGTGATCCCCTAACTAGTTAATGAAACCTTCACTTGCATAACACTTTTGACGGAGAGTATCTAGACTTAATCTAATATTCACTACAACCTTGCTAACCTTTCAAAAATCCCATTTCTCCGGGCGAGAACATCAGTCCCTTTCGTCGGGTCGCTTAGCAAGCATGTACGGAGTACAGTTCACCCTGAGAGATCTTTCCTTCATATATCATCCGCATCTCTTTGGGCTGCTCCCTTCTCCTCCCATTTCTCACACACCCAACTATCATGGAACGTTTATATCCTACTTTTGTCCGTCTTCTCCGGAGTCTGGATGATACTGATGGCTTGCGAGTAGGCGACTGCTATCGAAGCTATCTATACTAATAGCTACTCGCTACTGCTATACGTAATATTCGTAGGAAAGGTCTATATCGCTAGCTAGTTTAAATTAAATCTACCTAACGATTAGCGAATCGAGGTCACGAAGAATAGCTAGACTACGGATAAGATAGGCCTTCGCTGGCTATAAAGGCAGTTTATCCCACACATAAATGCGCGCGTACGAGGTCGATATCGGCTACTGATTCTTAATAGCTACGGTAGCCATCCTACACTATAGTCCGCCGTAGCCTAGTAGGCTAGGCTACTTATGGGGGCGGTGATAAGGGCGGAAGGGGTTTTGGGGAATGGCGTTAACCGTCCGCCGTAATATGAGTACTAGTACATAGACTGCGTGATAAGCGCTTCGGAAAATATACATTTTAGCTGGCCATTGATATGGTTACACTAGCTGAGTTATTTGTAGACTTATTCATTAGTTCACGACTCACAGTTCCAGCTTGCTGAAGCATTAATATCACCCTTTCCCTTATAAATAGCCTTTTCTGGGTACGGACAAAGAGGCCGTTGTCGCACAACACCCTCAGATGGGTCATTGTTCTTAAACTTGGTCGCAACAATCTTATCAACAGCAACGCCTTTCTCAACCCAGTCAATAAGCGCACGAACAACATCGTGCTCTCGATCCTGGTAGCCAGGAACTCCCACAGTTCCATTGAGTGTCTGGAAGCCGCCAATGTACCATGGGGCATCATTGATAGATCCCGAGCAATGCTGCATGCCAGGAATCAAGAAGAATCGGTAAAAGTCATCCAAAGGAAGATTCTTCTCGTTCATTGTGGAGAGATATTGCTGGTAAAGATATTCACTTGCTCCAGTAGGAATGAGCCCGTCAGCAAGACCGTGGTAGTGAAGCAATTTACCACCGCGGGCACGGAACTCGGACAGGTCAAAGTCATCCGCGTTGGTGTCACCGGGATTCAGAGCATCGGCAAGCTCAATGATGCTATAATCGTAGTTGCGCCAGTCCCACTTTGCGTCGTTCAAAACGTACTTGGCGTAGTACTCTGAGCCGTACAGACTGGGAGCGTTGGTGCCTACGTCCCCAAAGGAGCTAGTCATTTGATCCTCAGATCCGAGGCCAAAGTTGGGGTAGATCCATGTATTGTTGACGTCAACAAGGGGTCTGTATAGAGCCTCCAGAGTGCGGATCTGGGGAGCTGTAAGACACGCGGACTGGTTGCTGCTAGCTGTGCAGAGCAGAGCATCTGCGTAGAAGTTGCAGCTCTTGGGATCCATGATGATTCCATCCACGATGCCATCGGATCTATCGCATTGTCGCATGACCTCTTCACCGATGATGGGGAATAAACCAGGGTGAATATAGTGAGTGCCGTTCTCTGGTAGGTTGATCATGCTGACTCGCATTTGCCAGCCCTGTTGGCGTGTGGACCACCAGGCAGGTGCCCCAACGACAACACCATCAAAGTCCTCTGGGAATCGCTGAACTTCTTTCATTCCCTGCTTGCCTCCGGTCGAGCAGCCGGCGTAGTAAGAGTATGATACCTTTCCCTTGTAGTAATCGGCAGTAACCTGCTTGGCAAGAACAGTGGAACCGTGCAAAGAACGGTAACCCCAGTCTTTCTTGGACTCTTCGTTATTCAAAGCCCAATCCATGTTCTGGAGTGTTGAGTTATGACCAGTGTTGGTGGACGTGGTAGCAAATCCGTATGGGATAAGACTGCCCATAGAGGGCCAATTGATTCCACCTGAGAAGCCACCATTGCCCACGGCCATGAACCGTTGATTCCATTCATCGGGTAGAATGAGGCCGAATGTATAGGCAGATGTTGCCGAGGAGGTCACGTTGACGATAATGCCACACGAGGCGGGCAAATTGGTGGCATTATAAGGGTATGCGGTGTCGGCAGCGCCTTGACCAAAACTACCACCGGCGGGGATTTTGGCTGCTTCAATGATGGATGCCCCTTCTGGGAGAATTGAATTGAGATATTTCTCAGTGCATTGTGCGCGAAGAGCTGTGGCTACACTAAGGGAGAGGCAGCCGAAGAATGCTGCAGCTCCAGTAGAGGAGAGCATTGTGGCAATCGTTGGTGTCGATGAGCGGGTATTGATGTTAGGTATCAGCCCCCAAGATCATGCTCTGGTAAACTGAGGTACAGAAAACAAGAGTCTCCTGGCGATCCATAAAGGGTTTTATAGACAATATTTGAGCTTCATCTGCTCAGGTGGAGTTAGCGGGGGAATGAGGCGGGGGAAAAAGGCGGGGGATCTCTTTTGCGGGCATACTTAAACTTGTTTGTGCTTATATTCACAAGGCTAAGGGTTTTTCCCATCCTTGAACCTTGACTCGGAATCTCCAATCCTCCGCCGTGGACTACTAGTAGTGCCAAGCCAGCTAATGCCTTGTTCAAGGTAAAGTCATCCCCCTCTCTATTTGAAGATCCTTCCTGTAGCTAAAATTTGAAAGTGTGCTTCGTCGGTTCTAAGTAGTATCTAAAAGGAACTTAATGACATCCTTTGAACGGTATACATTGCTGCGCCGTGATACCTAGAGGATTTCGCTTGGACTAACGTGAAGAAGGTCCAGGGAGCGGCGAGAAATAAGCGACTGTAGTCCTCAAGGCTTGGGCTTGAGGGCGAGGGGGGATCCCAGCACAGGCTAAACGTTGGAGAACCCTGGGAAACGATGGAGACATTCAATTTCGGTGCAAATGGTATATGCTCGTCACGAGGTCTGTCACTGTGGGGAACCAAGAACCCCATATTCCCAAAGCAAGGGACATACTAGGAATATAATTGTGGGGAGAATGAAAAGTTGCGTAAACATTTTTCCGCAATTGTATGCTCGATGTGTATTCACAGAACAGTACGCATGAGTCCTACGTGGTTCTAAATTTCCCGTCTGATGTGTGAAAAGGCAACTTAGAAGTCAGGCTCATCGCACAGAGCCAAGCTACTCAAAACGCCCTCACAGCAAAGCGCCGCATCAACTCTGCTCGCGACAACGTACAATCTTGGTTATTGGGAAGAGAGTAGAATTAGGTAGACTGAGTACATCTCTTTTTCAAGAACAAGAAGTCAGCATCTCCATTTCAAAATTCTAAGAGCCGCTGGCAGGTCGTATATAGAACGATACAGTAGAAGCTCGGAATTTTGGTTCAGGCGAGATTAGCGCATGCCAGTAGTTGTGACTAGGAGACGATCTACATGAATTCGTAGTTGGAGCGTACTTTTTCAATGGCTCGGACCCCACTCCCGGCTAACCGTTCGTGTTAAGCCTAGTGAACCTTCACCGAAAGCTTGCCGGCTTTGTGAATAACCTCATGTCAGGTATATCATGACAGTATGATCGTTGTTGACTTGCGAATCTGGTTATTGAACAAGTAAGTTCTAGTCGATTTCAGTACGCTTAGCTCGAGATTTATTTAGCATCGTGGGCGATCAAACTTTAGTTAAAGTAGCAATAGTGTCTCTCCTGGAGGAAAACAGGGCTGAGGATGACCTTTTAACTGATCATTCAAGGCTCGTTCATACCCCTGCCCTATGATTCTCGCCCGGGCCTAGGCATATGTACTAAGGAAACCACGCTAAGCCTAGTTTGGCTACGGCCCTGGTGCCCAAAGCGCTAGGTGAAAAGGCCACGATTCTCCCTCCAAAAGCCACGCACAATCGTGGCCTTTTCACCGTCAACCCCGAGTTACTCCGTACAATGGGTGGTAATAATGTACGGAGTAAACAATGTATATCAGGCTATTCGCTTGCGCCAAAGCATACACCCCAGTGACACCACTGTATATAGGTCACGTGAAGGACGGGCCTCCACTGCTGACCAAGGCAGGCAACACGTGATAACGTACTGGCCACACCGATGATGATACCCGTTTTCGCGTCCGATATTCCGTAGCTCAGGCCTGGATCTGCGGGTGATCAGTCTATGTATTACAATATGGCCACTGATCAGACAAGCTCAGATCGGTCAGGGCCATGCTTAATTCTCCTCAGTGAGCAAAAGTAGCGAGGAGGTGAGTACCATAAGGACGGAAGGAAGGCATCAAGCCTTACCAAACATTATCCGGTGTACAGGCATCGATACAGACTCGAAGGTGTCCTTACCGAAAAAAAGAGAGTCACAATTGAAAGTTCCCGCTGGTCAGGTGGACAGGAGCGAGACCTCGTGGCGCCAGCAAGTGACAATCCATGACATCTAGTGGACGTACGTCTAGCTGGTTATGTACTCCATCCAAGTGGAACTCGCTTTGAGGCAAAATCGGGTAAAGGCGCGCCTGCGGTTAAAATCCCCATTGGATCCACTGGAGGAAACTCGCCCGAAAGAAACAGGAGTCGGCGGTTAGGCGCTGTAGGTTGTGCCTGCTACCAGTAGCTACTACCTAGTACTGAGAATACTTAGTACTGTAAGTCTGTAATTCTGCAACTCAGTTCATTGCGGGGAGCTCCAGCTCGGTTCATTCCCTTTTTGCCGGTCGAGTACAATAATTATTCTCTACCACACGGTTCATCCTTATATCTTCCACGCTCTCTCCCCTTCTTCTTCTTCTTCTCCAATATTTCCAATTCATCTCTCTCGTCTTTCCTCCGCATCTTCCTTCCTCCTACCTCTACACTCATCCTCCCATCATGACTCCTTCCGAGACTGCTCAGGTAAATGGCTAAATGCGATGAGACGGAAGCTATTTCATTAAAAGATAAACAACTAAAAAAAGC